>JAQQSK010002912.1:0-195610 GCA_028658325.1 Potorous gilbertii | reverse complement strand
GGTGGAATCATCTGTTCCCCAAGAAAGTAACCTTCTATGCTCTTATTTTTTTTTCCCTTTTCTGGGCATTTTCCCAGCCTGTTACTTGACTTCTGAGATTCCCCTCCATCCCTGCCTAGATCTGCCCAGCTAGTGCTTGGGGTCTGAGATTCAAATGCTGCTTCCCAGCCTCAGGGCTTTCAGTGGCAGGCCTGGCTGCTATTCAGGGTAAGATTAAATCAGGTTCTCAGGTGGGGGCAGGGCTGCCTCCCAGACTCAGTTCCCTCAGGGGGTTTATGCAGAGACCTTCTGTAATGGAGCTCCTGCCTGCTCTGGAAGCCTCTGGCCGCCTGCTGCCTCTGCTGCTGCCTCCCGAGGCAGCCTGAGTCATGGAGACACCCTGCTCCCCTCTTGGCCAGCCCAGACGTCTCTCTCACTGACCTGTGCATCTGTGGGTGGAGGGACCTTCACGGCCGCTGGAGATTCCGTCCCTGAAGCCTGCTCGGATCTGCTGGATCTGCTCCTCTCCATGCCATGTGGCCAGGGCAGGGCTGAGCTCCGCTCCCGTCTGGTCCGCGATGGACCTTTGGGATCGGTTTTTCAGGGCTCTCTGGAACAGAAGTCTCCTTCACTGTGTTGCTGCGCGGCTTCTACTGTTCCAGAATTTGTTGGGAGTTCTTTTTATAGATCATTATGGGCTGTTGGTTCGGAGCTAGCATAGGTGAGTCTTTCTACTCTGCCATCTTGGCTCCGCCCCCTCCTTAAGAAATTTTTGCATTGACATACGCCTAGTTAAAGACAGTCTTGGTCAATTGCGCAGGTCTGAACAACCAGGGGAAATAATAGGTAGTTGGCAGTATAAATTCAAGTTAAGGAAAGATACCCAGTTAGGAACTTTTCCCAAGGGAACATAAAAAGAATGTTTTCCTGATAGGGAATTATTCTGACCATTCATCCAACGATTCTGAGAACTCATCCAATAACTTGTTAAGGAACTGCTTTTTGCCATGGTTACTAGAGACTCATCGATTGTATCATTATCGTTACTTTTAAAAATCTCTTTGTCCGTTTTTAAGCCCAGAAAAAGTAATATCTTAAAATAAAGTCTCACGTGTATCTTTGAGGTTTGACAGCACTCTCTAGGGCTTATGCCGCTTTATCATTCAAGTTCACAGGATCTGTTTGCTTTCTCTTATTTAAAAATGGAGGAGGGGAAGGGAGCAAAGAGGAGACAGGGGGACAATCCGGCTGTTTCATTATTCTCAGACAGATGTGCTCAAAATGTAGATGATCTTGGAGTTGGGGTTCTGATCTCCCTCGTGTATTTGTTAAAGGAACAACCACAAAAGAAGTGGGCATTTTTTAAAACCTGGAAAACAATTCATTCTCCAAAACTACGACTAGAGATTGCATAATGTATTAGATTTTTATTTGTTTAGGATTTCACTGCTCAGTCCTGCTAGTGACAATGAATAAAATAAGACTCTTAGGAATCTTATTTGTTGTGATAATGCAAATCCTGCACAAAAGGAAATGAAATACATTTCCTGAGCTTTGAGTACTAATAACCTCTATTGCTTGCAGTCATTCCATTAAAGGAACAGATATATAGGAGGGATTTGAAGCTGAAATAAAAAACCTCCAGCAACCAAATGCAAATAAAGCCTGGCATGTCCTTCCCTTTAAGAAATCAGCATGATAAGGAGCCTGAAATATCATCCATGGAAATATTCATCTTCATCTAATTCTCACTTTTGACCAAAAAATGAAAGAGTTAGAGGTGAGAAATGGCAAAGAAAGGAGGCAACAAGTCTTTAATTGTGTGCCTAGATGAGAATCGCAATTATAATTCAGAAGATATGAAAATAAGAAGTGACAGCATAGACGCTTTAAAGGCACCTTGGCTTTGGACTGGGATGCAGGAGTCCTGGGTTCTAGTCCTAAATATTCCACTAAGCCCCTCTGCACTTTGAAGCAAGTCACTTTTTTCTATCTCTTGGGTTCTCAGTTTTGTCTTCTGTAAAATGAGGCTGTTAGATGGAATTATTTCTAAGCTTTCTTAAAGTTTATCCTTAAAAAATTTTTGCTTTGACATGTGCCTGTATAAAGATAGCCATGGCCAATTGCACAGATCTGAACCATCAGGGGAAAGGCATTAATAAATTAAACTCTAGGCAGTCTTTCTTTTAAGAATCCCAGGGTTCTCTTAAATTTTCTAGTACTGGGTAGAGGACAAATGGCAGGTGTGATGACAAAGTAGTTGCTAAAGAAAACAAAAGGAGAATCTGACCCATGGTCTTCAGAGTTAAAGGTTAAGGCTATAACAGCATTCCATCTTTGAGTGCAGCTAAACAGTGTCAAGAGAGAAGGACTGTTGGGATCTGGGCTGTAAAATCTGCTGGCAAGCGCTGGGGTAACTTAAGGTTTTGTAGGATTTACCAATCAACAAACATGTCTTTGTATTGTCTCCTGGAACATAATAGGTACTTAATAAATGCTTATTAATAGATAGATCTTTTGTTTACTAGCAAAAAAGCTCATCAGAAGAATAGATCAACTTTTGACAGAAGCAATAGGTGATGGTAGAGAAGGGAATCAGGTGGACCATTCCCCACTATTCACAAAGCACAATAGCGATAGCTAAAATAATACCTAGTGTTTATATAGCACATTAAAGTTGGTAAAGTGCTTTAAAAATATTTCAAATTTTTAAAATTACAAAGAATTAATTTTACTTTATATAATCCTAGTAGGTAAATACTATTATTCTCCTCCCTTTACAACTGAGAAAACTGAAGCAAACAAGTGATTTACCTATGATCGCCTAGGTAGTGTCTGAGGCAGGATTTGAACTCAGACCTTCCCAACTCTAAATCCAGCGCTCAGAGGAGACTCTTAATGGTTGTTAATGCACCAACCTTCAGATCATTCTCCCATCTTTCTCATGGGGTCCACCATTTGGTTTACCTTCTTTTCCTCTCCAACCCCTGCCCTTATTAGTATAAGGGACATCAACATTTAGGTTCATGCTTCCTCAAACCCCCAAACTTCCCAGTTCTCCAGTCTTCTTATATCCCATGATCTGTGCCTTCACTCTGACTCAGACGTACATGGGTAGGTATATACTCTCAGTTGTACTTTAATTGACAAGTATTCAACTTTTCTTAATCAATAACACAAATTCTTCTATGACCTCCTATGAGTCCATCTCTCTGCCTTATTTCTCCTAAACCTATTCTTCATCTTTATAGGGACCTCTAATCTTACAGTGGCAAACCACTCCAGGACCTTTGCCAAGAAAACGCCAAATGGGATCACAAAGAGTGAGACATATCTGAAAAAATGGCTGAACTATCCTGCAATACTTTCCCAGATCTTTTCATACTCTGAGTTCCCTTTTCTCTTGCCAATGCTATAGTTAACCCAATTAACTCTACACCATCATCTTTTCTCAAATCCCTCGATCTAGTGTTAAACCTCCCCCACCAAAAAAAAAAAAAAAAAGATAGGTCTCCCCATCTTGCCAAGGCTGAGGAAGTGCAGATGTCACGCATAGATCTGAATCATTGTAATGATCCAATAAGATTACATATTATATATATTATATAAGATATATTTATGACCATAAAGTCCCTCAGTTTCCTTATCTGTAAAATGCAAACTATTATAGTATCTTTGTCAAGAAAACCCAAAATAGGATCATAAAGAGTCAGGCACAACTGAAAACCACTGAAAAATAATAGAACTTCCGTATGTGAGTTATTATAAAAATTTGTGTTGGGACTTTACGATGTTAGATGTATGAGCTATCATTACTTTATCTGCTTTCGCTTCCTCCTTTTCTTCCTCTGTTTTATATTTCTTGTAAGTACTTATTATTTACATACGTATCTCAATCATTAGAATTAAGCTCTAACCTTAGGGTTAGGTACAGTTTTGCCTTTCTTTATATCCTTAGTGCTTAGCACAGAGACTGACTTACAGAGTTTGGGAAATAATTGTTGGTTCTGATTTTCAACTTCCAAAATCTAAAATTGAGTCTCTTTAGAGAGTATAAAAATAATCCGTTCCAATAGCAGATTAAAATTGATCATAGATTTAAAGCTAAATGAGATTTTAGAGGCCATCTAAACTAGTCTGATCCCCCATTTAACGGATAAGGAAACTCAAACCCACAGGGTTTAAATGATTTGTCTAGGGTCACATAGTTATCAAATGTCCCATGCAAAATTCAAAAGCAAATCTTCTTCAGTCCAAGCCTAGTATTCTATCCAATATACACACTGCCTCTTTGCTGACTGCACATCAGCACAAGCAACTAAACTTTCTTGTTGTTCAGTTATTTCAGTTGTGTCTGACTCCTTGTGACTCCTTTTGAGGTTTTTCTTGGTAAAAATAATGGGGTGATTTGCCCTTTCTTTCTCCCGTTCATTTTACAGATGAGAAAACTGAGTCAAAGAGGTTTAAAGTGACTTGCCCAGGGTCACACAGCTAGTGTCTGAGGTCAGATTTAAACTCACACCTTCCTGACTCTAGGCGTAGTTCTCTCTCCACTGTGCTCACACACTGGTACTTTACTGTATGAAAACTGAGGGTTGAAACTCTGTTCTATTTCCACTCTGAGACATAGGTAAACTAAGCATTTCCTTCACTCTACTGGAGAGAGGAGATTCTCATACCACTAGAGCCTCTATGGGAGTATGTAAAGAGCCCCCCAAAGAGGGCATAATAGGAGAGATACCTTGTTAGCCTAGAACAGCAGTTCTTTAGCTTTTTTTGTCATATGGGCCTATTTGGTACTTTGCTGAAGCCTACGGACCCCTTCGTAGGATCACGTTTTTAAATGAATAAAATGTACAGGATTATACAGGAAATCCATTATATCAAAATACTATATATGTGTGCATACATATATACATATACACGTGTGTGTATATATATGTATACCTTGGGGGTATCCAAGTATGAAAGATACTAGTTTGGGATATACATACATATGCATGTATGTGTACACACATATATATATATATTACACATAATATATTATAAACATTATATAATGTATATTTATAATATGTTATATATGTTTAAACTGTTGTGTTTTTCCTTCATTGCCGAAGAAAACCATGCCATCAGAGAAATGATGACATGACTTGCATTTGACTTTGTTTTGAGTGAAGGAGGGCTGTGCAAGGTCACCAGCCTCACTTCTCCAGAGCTATCTGAATCCAGTGACCAGATACTCATCAGGATAACTGGAGATGACCCAGGATGCACTGAGAGACCTTAGAAATTTAAAATATATCAATATATTTTATATGTGTGTGTATTCAGATATATAGATATGTATCCCAAACTAGTATCTTTCATACTTGGGTACATTCATGGTGGACATTTTCAAGATGTTAGGGACTTTGGAGACAGATGATACTTAAAAAGCCACAGAGTTCAATCAACTAATATTTGCCTGAAGTCCACATACAGGGCACAGTGCTAGTTGGAGGGAATGGAAAGAGGATGTGGTGGGGAGGGGGAATAAATAGAAGAAAAAATGATTCTTGCTCCTGTAGAGAGAACTGGCTAGTAGATATTTCTAGGATACAGGAGAAAGAATGGGAAGTTATTGGGAATCCTTCCCATTTATAAATAGGAGAAAAGTCAAGCAATATCACAGTGAGTGACCTCTTTGTGGGAAGCAGTTTTGCCTTGTTTTAAGAAAATTGAATATGTGAAAATTTAAATTCAGAAAAATAGGAAAATTCCCTAGGGGGCAAAGCAGGAGAGGCTCTTCACTTTCCCAAAGGACTCCCCACAAGGTTCTTTAGTAAACTCTTCCATGCATTGAAACTATGATTCCATTTAGAAAAATTGGATTTTTTTCATTATTTTTCATTAACATATCTATTGTATAAAGTGTGGTATACTTGGGCAAACCACTGAATTGTTTCCAAAGAAAATACTCTAGGGGGCTACAGAAGCTATAGTTATGATACTCTGAGAAAGCAACGCCAAAGGATCACTGACTATTACCACTAGAAGAGAGAGACTTTGGGCATCATCTCACCCTTCTCCTCCTTCCCTCCACCCCTATCTCTGTCATACTGATGAGAAAACTAAGGCATAGAGGTGCCAGCAGCTTTTCCAGAGTCACCCAGAAAGCTCTCAGTTGTGACTCCAAATCCTTCTCTGAGCGATTTTCCTGATCAAGAGTTTCTTTTCAGACAGCTTGCCAACTTTCATGTTATTCTGTGTCATTGCAGATATCATGATTAATCACAGTATCAAAATAGTCTCATGTATTCAGATGGCACCTCTCTTCCAGACAGCTCAACATGTTTTCACATATTTTATCTCATTTGTCCTCTTGACATCCCTGTGCCTTTGAAAAGGTAGGTATTCAAGGTGGCAGATAATTCCCCCATACAAATCAGCCAGGGCATTCACAGTGTTGACACTAAAAATGAGTAAATTGGTTTTCCCCGGAGCTGAAGCAAAGAAACCATAGAGGATTCAATTATCTGGCAAATAATTGGAATGTTTTTCTATAGTTAGTAATAATTGGTTAACGTGATAGATGAATAATTTCAGGTAATAGCTAAGGGTATATTTACCTCCCTTAGATGTGCCAGACACAGGGCTAGTGTCTACTCCATCATTTCTTTTAACCATTAATGGAACTCTTTTGAGGGCATCTAGACCTGGTTACTCTATATATCATGTTCACCACAGAATGTGTGGTTGTTTTGAAAATAACAAGCTAAAAGAAATCCTGGAAACCACCTAGTCTAAATTCTCATCTTTACAGGTGAAGAAATAGGAGTAGAAAGATAAAGTTACTTCTCTAAGATTGCTCAGCTACTGAGAGAGACTATGGCCCAATTCTCCTAACTTCTGGTTTGGTGTTCTTTCTACTAAGTCATGGGCAGCTAGGTGGCACACTGTGGATAGAGTGCCAGGCCTGGAATCAGGAAGATGAGTCTTCTTGATTTCAAATCTGACCTCAGACATTTACTAGCTATATAACCCTGGGCATGTCACTTAATTCTGTTTGCCTCAGTTTCCCCATCTGTCAATGAGTTGGAGAAGGAAATGGCAGACCACTCTTATATCTTTGCCAAGAAAACCTCAAATGGGGTCACAAAGAATTAGACATGACTGAAAAAATGAAACAATAACCACTAAGTCATGTTGCTTCTCTATATGGTGATAAGGACATCAAAAGAAATATTATAGAGAATTTCTTTCCTTTCTTCTTTTTTCCTTCCTCCATCCTTTAATAAAATAAAAGTTACTCCTTTTAAAAATTCCATGTAGCCCTGTAATCACTCACTGGAGTTTGGAACGTCCATCCATATAGGAAAGAACACAAAGATGAAGAATGACTATTGCTCAGATTTCAATATGCATTTAGATAGAGATCCAGTAATATTAGTTTATCAGTATGCTGGGAAGGAAAACAAGCTCATTTGCTTTCAGAAAATTGAAAATCTTTTCTCACTCAAAGTTTCCCATAAAAGCAAAGTCTCATCTGTTCAATACTAATATTCTCCCAGTTCTGCTTTATGGTAGTGATACATGAAATACAACTACATCTGAAGAAGTAAAAATGCATATCACATAAAGAACAACAGATAGGTACAGGATGGGTGTGAACAAACTTCAACACACATAGCCAGCCAATGAGGAATTTAGAAGAACAAGAGTAAAAGAAATAATAATTATTATGAAAGTAATCCTTTCATCAGAGAATTATTTGATTTTGTGGTTTGTCCATTTCCAAAGAGGACCAATGACATCACCGGTGATGTCTTGACTTGATCATGAACTGAATTTAACTGAGGCAGAGTTGCACAGTCATCAACCTCACTCTCTCTTCCAGAGTCATTGGAGTCCAGTGGCAGGACAAAAGTCAGATCATTTGGCAATGGCCAGGGATGCAGAGGATGATCTTGACATCTTTAATAAGTGACCAAGCTCTAAGCACTCCATAGTACCTGCTTCAGCCACCTTCGTGGCTGTTGGAACAAGTTGTTCTCATCTGCACTTTCCAGTGGGGAAGACTTCACATTCTTGGGGTAAACATCCCCCTAACTCACTGATGGGTTTGAGGCCTGTTGGTTACCCTCAACCTGGGTTAGCTCATCTGCTGAGATGGTTTTATTTGATAGGGGAGAAAAATAACCTGATAATGTGTCCAGAATGAAGGAAGACAGATGTCTAACCAAAGAGCTTCACGGGTACCTTTGTAGCAGCAGGATACTGAGTGAACTCTAGCAGTGAACTTTTAGGAGGACATGAACAAGCATTGTTCCAAATGGGAAGACACATATGGGTTACAACCTGCATCCATGAAGGCATCCCATTGCATTTGAGTATTTAGGTATTGAGAGTACAATTCTATTCTTTGACACCTTTTTTCTTCTCCCTTTCCTATACTTGCTAAAGGCAAAGGTAGACAAACACTCCCCCCATGGATTTCATTAGTATTCCTCATGCAGGTATCTGTAGGTTGGTGGGAATAGTGCTTTCTGACTTAGATTTTAGTCAGACAACAATACCTTCATAGGATTATTTATCAAGAACTGGAAAGAACCTTAGAGGCATCTAATCCAACCCTCTCACTTCCTAGATGTAACACCTAAACCTCAAGGAAACTAAATAATCTGTCCAAGATCACGCAGATGAAAAGTGTCCGAAATTAGATTTGAACCCAACACTTAGAACTCTTGAGCCAGGACTCTTTTCCACTGTAACATGCTACCTGTGTTCCAGAGGATTTCCCCAGCTCTAATTCCGTTTTTCTCATTAAGTGCCCAAATGCTATATTCTGAAAGGGATCCCTTTCTATTGTGATTGTGTCTATCCCAGACCTGATGCTGCTCAGGATGCAATTTTTTAAAAGTCTTCTGAAAGAACTCTTAAGCATGTCACAGACATTCACTGGATCCTCTAATTGGGAGGACCTTAGAGCCGAGTCAGGGAATGGTTCTTTTAAGAGAGCTTCCTCAGATCATGGGACATTGAGGAACACATTGCAATCCAATAAGTACCTGCCCAATGAGGCAATTCATGGAGTACCTGGAGTGCTAGAAGTTTGGATCCTGTCTGTGACTCTCAGTGAGTGACCATTCACTTAACTCCTCTGAGATTCTGTTTCCTCATCTGTAAAATGGGGAGAATAACACCCTACTTCACAAGATTGTTTTTTCTAAGGAAAGTGCTTTGGAAACTTTATAGTGCTACATAAACATCACCCATCATTGCCATAAGCAAGACATTCGTGACACATATTCCAGCGGTGTTTTGTTTTCTCCCCTGCCTTTACTTCTGTGGTCATGCTAAGAGAGGGAAGTACCCTCTATTCTCTTAGCTAAATTTTCTTTCCAAAAAGCACTAAGCAAGGGGCTCGACTACCCATTTCAACTTGTAATCCTGGATGACCTCAGCAGGAAAGTTAATTCACAGTTGTCATGTTTCATTAATTCTTTGCACTGACCTGTTTGTTCTAAAAGTGTGATATAGACAGATAGAAATAGATATAACATAGGAACACACACACTGACTGGAAAGGATACTCTTGGAATCTTGGGAAATTAAGGTGTGAGTCGGGTGAGATGCAGTATCTATTAAGAAGAAAGCATTTGGATAGTTCTTTAAGGTTTACAAAGTGCTCTCCTCACCAACACCCTCCAAAGGAAGTCATGTTTTGCCATAGCCCATAATACAGAGCTTTGATAGCTTATTTTTTATTAAGAAAAACCATGCCTGAGTTTCCCTGGGCAGAATTTGATCGGTGCCTATTTCCTGTACCAGGAAAGAAGAGAATGTTTACATGTGGGAGGCAGAAGAGGTGCCATCAGAGTCCGGGGACTTGTAGGAAGCAATGGTCCTTAGCTCCTATAATTATTATGTCCTAAGAGAATTACTTCAAATACCCAACGGGGCTGTGTTTGTTTTCTGGGTTGTGGTGGAAGTCTCTTTCCCTTATGTGACTGCGTCTAGGGAGTGAATATTTTAAAAGTCTAGTCTGTTAAAAACTTCTGGCAGACTTTAGCCAAAACAGGCACTCCCTTTTTCTGAGATGAGAAACCCTATCTTTAATGCTCCAGCCCCCTTTTCTGTGATGAGACTTGCTCTCTGCCCTGGTGCACATCTGTCTTCTTACTTCTTTTCCTATAGGTAGTGTGTGAATACATTTCTTTAGCAGAGATCATTTCCTGTTCTAGGCACTGTGGCCCTGGAGAACAGTTTTAAAAGACCAAAAGAAAAGTGTGGGGAGGCCCCAGATATAATATCTAAAGATTGCAATTTAGGTGCTTGGAGAAAACTAGAAAGGGGGACATGGGGTACTGCTTCAAACTCTTCCAATCTGTCACACAATACCCCAATTTGCTTGAAGAGGCCCCCAGACCAGTGAGCAGAGAACTGTTAAACGACTGGGCAGTCATTAGGAGCCCACTCCTTATCAATTGCATGTCACCTAAGGAAACTGTCAGGCATTGGTTTATTTCAAACCAGTTCCACTATAGTACTTGATTAGCTTTTTTTCAGAATAATTCCTATATGCCATGATAACTTAGTCTGCTATACAAGGAAAGAGAAAAAAAAAACCTCAGGGGTTTATGAGTGAATATTTCTACTTTCTCCTTGAAAATACCTGAAGAAACTCTAGTGCCCTCAAGAGAGAAAACTACAAAACAGTTAAAAGAATTCATTTTTTGAAAAATCAGTGCCCCCAAAAGGAAGAAAATAGCTTAAAAGCAACTCAAGAGGGACAGGTTAAGCAGATGGACCCTACTACTTTTACAGAGAGATTTCTGACAATGACCCTAGGAAAGCTGGAGTATTTCAGCAGGAGGAGGCAAGGGGGAGCATGATGGTTCCTGGGGTAGGGGATAGGGAAAGTTACAAGTGAGCAGAGAGTACAAAAATGAAATGGGTCACTGAAAGTCAGATAATCTACTTTTTAAAAAATAATATTTTATTATTCCCAACTGCATGTAAAAAATTTATTTTTAAAATTTTTCTGAACCAAATTCTCTACCTCCCTTCCCTCATCCTTCCCTGAGACAGTAAGTAATTTGATATAGATTATACATGTACAATCATGCAAAACATATTTCCATATTAGACATGTTATGAAACACAGACCAAAAAAAGCACAGACACCAAAAAAAGACATGAAAAAAATAAAGTAAAAAATAGTATGCTTCAATCTGCATCCAGACTCCATAAGTTCCTTCTCTGGAGGTGGATAGCATTTTTCATAAGTCTTTTGGAATTGTCTTGGGTCATTGTATTGCTGAGAATAGCTAAGACAATCACAGTTGATCATCTTACAATATTGCTGAGATAAGCTGCTTCTTAACCTGGCCTCTAGCTGCACATCACTCCCCGCCAATCACACCATGGTCCAGTCAAAAATGATGCTTTTGCTATTTTTTTCATAGATAGCACTCCATCTCCAGCCTCTGTGGCTGTATACTAGCTATCTCCCATGACTGGAATGTATTTCCTCCTCATTACTTTGTTTAGGGTCATGGGCTCTTATCACAGAGCCTGTACATAGGACTTGATAAATACTTATTGACTGACTGATTTTCAGCTATGTTTTAGGGTAACCTTTGTTCTATGCTTTCTGATTTGTTCTTCCTAGGGAAAGAAACAAAGAAAAAACATGTCTTGGTTCCTGCAGACTGAACAGTACTCTAGACAAGGATATAGTGGTCCAAATTTTGACAATATTGACAGCCATGCAATGAAATTCTCTTCTCAGCTCTCAAATTCTGAGACTGCCACAAGTCATCTAAGCACTAAAAGTGCTTCCCATTCAGGAGTGGCCTAATGTCTTGACTAATTTAATTTAATAAACATTTATTAAGTATTTACAATGCATGAGATCTCTTTTGGGTTCTGGAAACACAAAGACCTGTTTTCTAGGAGCTTATACTCTGTAATGGCCCAGGGTTTGGGCCAGGGCCATAGTTGTGATGGAGTGTGGGTTTCTTAAATCCTTAAAGGATTAGAAAAAAGATGTCTACTCAGTTTTACTCCTCAGCATTATTCTAACAATGTCAACTATATACTCTGTCCCCTTCTGTGTCTCTCCCGTCCCGATCCTACTCCAGGGCTTAAAAGACTGTTGTTGTTCAGTCATGTCCGACTCTTTGTGACCCCATTTGGGGTTTTCTTGGCAATGATACTGGAGTGATTTGCTCTTTCCTTCTCCGTCTCATTTGAAGTTGAGGAAACTGAGACAAGCAGGGTAAAGTGACTTGCCTATGGTCACATAGTTGGTAAGTATCTGAGGCTAGATTTGAACTCATGAAGATAAGTCTTGCTGACTCTAGGCCCATAGCGCTATCCACTACACCACCAGCTGCCCAGTAGGTATTTGTAAGTATTTATTCTCTTCCCTTCCTTCATTCCCATTCCCTCTCCTTAGTGCCCTAGACAACTCCCTAAGAGTTTAAGTTGGAGAGAAGGCATTTCTGGAATTTCTTGATGCGGGAGACCCCTAAAAAAAAATCATTCCAAAAAAAAGAAAATCTTATTTTCCAGGTTTTTCATGAAAGAACTAAGCTAATACCCTTCCTGTTAGTAAATCAGATTGACATGCTTAACTTATCACTGGTGGGTAAAAGACCCTAAATAGAGTCTGCCTCATTAGTGGTGCATGATAGTAGGAAAAAGAAAAATGCCATCCTCTGAGATAATTGTGAGTCCCTGGAAGCCTGTTTCCTGGGAATATATTGAAGAGTTAGCTACCTGTAGTGAAAGAAACAATTCTTTACTAGAGTAATTTGGGAGCCTGTGAGTTTCTTCTTCGATATTTATGCTCCTTTCTCCTTCTACAAATATGTTATCCGGAGGCAGAATTAAACTAAGGGAAAAGACTCTTGTGCATTTTCTTTTTAAAGAAGGAATAAAAGGGGCACAATAAATTAGAAAAAAATAACTCACAGACTCTGACTATCCTTTTACAACAAAGCATGGGAGATAGTGACTACAGTCACTGCAGGAAAAACCCCAATGCTACTCCTCACTTAAATGTCAATTTCAGAAAATCTGGATGCGGAATATAGATTGAGATACCTTAGGCTTTGCCTGACATTAACAAGTCTTTGAGACATTTATTGAACAGTTTGACCTTGTGATTTTCCTGGACAGGGATAAGCTAATTTTATGTTGTGCCCTTTTGCCCAGTATGTGGTGAGTACTTAATGAATGTAAACCTGAGTCAGATTCCTGGAGAGGAAAACTCTAATTAGAATCCTCCTGTACGACTGCAATTATCTTCTTTGTCAAGGTAAAATATTCTTTAAAAAAAAACCAGTAACAATAGACAAAACATCAAGTTATTTCTGAAGACAGTGCAGTGGATCAAAAGATGTGAGAAGATGCTATTTCAGGCAGTCACATACGGTAAATTTTTCTGGCCACTCTTTATAAATTTGTAAATAATGGATCAAAGCTTATATTTCCTCCATGATATGAACAGGGAAAAATATCTCCTGCAGACATCTCCTGAGGGCTATTGAATGATCCTACTAATCCAACAGTCCCACTCAGGACAAAAGGCCTCTTTTGAGCAGGGAAGCCTGTTGTGAGTACAGTTGACTCACCTCCAGCAGGGTGGATTGGATGGACCCTTCATAATGGTCTGCTGCCCCCACTCAAGAGCATATGGACTCCAGAGGATTATGCAAATAGCTCCCTCTCACTTCATAACCAATTGATGTCTGAGGCATTTGCTATACCTCATTTAGAATTTATCATCTTGCTATGGATTTCATATTGTGTGTGTGTGTGTGTGTGTGTGTGTGTTGTTGATGATGATTTTTGACCTCACAATTGGAATAATGAAGCAAAGTTATTGCTGGGTTATTTCATATCTTTTCCAGAGGTCATAAGTGATAGGTGTGACCCTGGCAAAGCCTTCATTTCTAGGCAGCCCTTGTCATACTGCATTCATGGACACCATGTCCTAAAACAAATCACTTATATACCAGATCAGATTTTCCAATCAGAACAATATTATAATTGGTGTTTTTGTTTTTACTAGGTACATGACAACAAAATCATAGTTATGACCAATAATATATTAAAATGCATGTCTACCACACGTAGACCCCTATAACTACTTATTTTTTTTGGCAAGGCAATCAGAGTTAAATGACTTCCCCAGAGTCACACAGTTAGTAAGTGTCAAGTGTCTGCAGCTGGATTTAAACTCAGGTCCTACTGACTCCAGGGCCAGAGCTCTATCCATTGGACCACCTAGCTGCCCTAAAATTACTTTTTAAAAATAACATTGTGTTCCCATAACTAGCTGTCTGACTACAGGTCACATTGCTTCTCTTAGCCTTAGTTTCTCCATCTCTAAAATGTGAGGAAACGAAATTCCAAGAAGTTAAGTGATCTGCATATAAGCAGTAAGTGTCAGGACAGAATTTGAACTCAAATCCCATGATTCCAAGTTGGAAACCAATACTTTGTTTCAATACTTTGTTCAATCATTTCACTCATGTCTGACTCTTCATGACTTTCTTGGCAGAGATACTGGAGTGGTTTTCCACTTCTTCTCTAGCTCATATAGAGATGAGGAAACTGTAGCAAATAGGGTCAAGTGGTTTGCCCAGGATCACACAGCTAGTGTGACTGAGGTCAGATTTGAACTCAGGTCTTTCTGACTCCAGGCTCAGCACTCTGTCCATTGTATCATCTAGCTGCACTACTTCATACTAAAGGAATGGCTAGTAGGTACAAATAAGGGAGCTGAGTGATTTGATTGGTGGAAACCCAAGCACACTCCCACTGATAACAGAAAAGAACACTGACAAATGTATTCATTTCCCCCCTGAAAGTTTCATCTACAAATGTTCTTAGCATGGTATGGCTTACTTGGGTCTCTTACCGAGGCCTTTTTCTCCTTCTGCTGCTTTTCACTATTTTATAAAATATATATATATATACACACATTACTTATCTTCTACCATTCTCCCTCATTCTTTAAAAATAAGCTAACAATCCAAACTGGATTCCACCCTTGACTGACATGTCAGCTCATTTGGCAAGTATTCATTGGCTATAATGGTTCCTGGTTTTGACCTGGTAGTGACCATTTGAATCAGTTAACATTTTGAAGGAAATGGTGATTATCATGACCAAATCTTTGCCTTTATCCATTTCTCTCTCTCTCTCTCTCTGTCTCTCTCTCTCTCTCTCTCTCTCTGTCTCTCTCTCTCTCGGAGGTTCACTTGAATTGGTAAGGTGGAAATTGTTTCAACTGTATTATGGCGCCTTCTCATTTTCCTTTTTTTCTAATTTAATATTGATTTTTGTCAATAGTTGGATGACATATAGATAGTTGATTCCAATATGACTTTCACATACGTATCTAATCATTTTCCTGTCAATATGTAGCTAATTTCATTTTTCATCATACTGTTCAGCTCTTTCCATGTTTGGTGTCATCCAACTGGAGAGTGTATTCCTAATATGGAAGAACAATTTATACAGTAAAACAACATTATAAGGCAATAAGTTTTCCAAACAACTTGGAAAATATCGTGAATCAATAGAATAACCAAATATAGTTATAAAGGTTGGTTATAAAGCATATTACCTACACCTTGACAGAAAGATGATGGGTGAATGGATAAATCAGGGTGAAGATTGAGACATTTTTTTGGCAGAATGGCTAATGTGGGAATTCATTTTGCTTGAATATGTACATTTAAGACAAACATTTTATGTTGTTTTATATTTTTAATAGGAAGGGATAGAATTGGGAGGGAGAGAAAATAGATTTTTATTAATTGAAAGAAATTAGATTAGAAATATTCTTAATATTTGAGGCATTGGGCTTCTGCGTCATCTTTTAGTGTCTGGTGTTTTAATCCTTGGCCATATTTCCTTACATATTCTTTACTATCCAAGCCTTTGCCCACCATCAGTCACATTAAAGTCACTAAAGATCAAAACATATATTGACTTGGTTTTGGAGGATCCTGTGAAGTTCTGCATAGAATTTCCATATACCTTCACTGAGATGTTGGTGTACAAGTTATAATTATCTTCACAAACCTCCTTATGTTTATGACCAGCATGAGCCCTGAAAGACAAAGATGACCAAGTGTCCCATGAAATGTTGTCTCTTATTGTTTTGGGATATATAATGAAGCTCTATTCCCTCATTTATTTTCCTCTCAGGGGAGAGATAGCATAGATATGTCTACTGCACATCAGTGTGAATCATATAGGAGCAGAGGATACAGAAACTCTGGGACTAGAGATGTCTACCCATCATAATCTAAAAGCCAGAAGGCCCCTAAAGGTGGTGCTACCACCTTAGCCTTCAATTTCCACAGTATGTCTTTCCATCATCACTTAAATCCCTGTGGGAATCTCAGATCTTTCTCCAGGATCTCATACCCAGAGTTTCCTGACTTTTCTCCACCTGTACTTCCAGGGACTCCAATGACTTCTACAACCATGAGCATTACGGCTGCTCCCTGATCTGTTTCAGTACCTACTGTACTCATGATTGGCATAATTGAGCTAGAAAATATCTTTCAGACCTAAAGAACAAAGAAAACATTGAAAATAATGGTTCTGTTACTGCAGCTTTGGGGGGCAACATTTCTAAGCAACCCTCGGTAGCTTATGAGGTCATTCCTACCTAACTGTCACTTAGTTTTGAGATGAAAAAGAATTTTAAAAGTATCTGGAAAACTTTTAAGACTTTCGATTCTGTGAATAAAGAGAGCTGGAATTTACTTCCTTAGGCTCTTTCCCCATGTAGGCGTTTCAGACTGGATAGAAGCAATTGCCTTGTATAAAGTGAATCAAATCTTAATTTCAAGCAAAGCCAAGTTTATCTTGCCTGGCACATCTCACTTGGAGACCCCCTTGTTTATTTTTGCTTGTTTTGTTTTTTCAATCATATCCTGTTCTTTGTGACCCCATTTGGGGTTTTCTTGGCAAAGATAATGGAGCGTTTTACCATTTCCTTCTCTAGCTTATTTGACATATGAGGAAACTGAGGCAAACAGGGCTAAGTGACTTGTCCAGGGTCACACAGCTACTAATTGAGACCAGATTTGAACTCAGAAAAAGGAGTCTTCCTGACTGCAGGGCCAGTGCTCTATTTACTATACCACCTTGCTGTCCCTTGTTTTATTGTAGAACCTCAAAAATAAAATGATCTTGGCCCCTAGTCTAAAGAGTTGCAAAGATTAGGATCATCCATCTGATCTCAGACATCTTTCCACTTTAACAAGAAATCTGTCCTTTCGTTATTACTGTAGAGTATACTGGAGAATTTTTTTAAGACTCCTCATCTTATCTCGACGATGTTCACCAAACAATGCAAGGCAATTACACCTTAGTGAAAGAAAACACTTTAAAATGATTAATACTTCTACAATGCTCCAAGGTTTGCAAAAGGCATCATGCATGCTTTATCTCATTTGATACTACCAACAACCTCATGAGGTCTCAGGTAGTACTGCCTCCATTTGGCAGGAAATTAAGCCATTTGTCTGTGTTCACACAGCAAGGAAATGTCAAAGGTGAGGTTAAATACCAGGGCTCTCCTAACTCAAGTCAAGCACTCCTTCTACTACTCTACCAACCCTCCCATACGATTCTTTTAATATCAGAAATAGGGTACATAGTAGCAAGAGCATGAGTTTTGCAGTCAGAGGACCTGGGTTGGATTCCCAATTCTGTTATTTACCAGTATAACTTTGGGCAAGTCATTAAGCTCTCCAAACCTCAGTTTTGTGACCTTAAACTTCCTTAAAAAATGATCAGTTGTTTTTCCATCATTTTTCAGTCCTGTCAGACTCTTCATGACCCTATTTGGGGTTTTCTTGGCTGCCATTTCCTTCTCCATCTCATATAACAAAAGAGGAAACTGAGGCAAATAGGGTCACACAGCTAATAATTATCTGAGGTTAAATTTGAACTCAGGTCTTCCTGACTCCAGACCCAGCACTCTACCCACTGTGTCCCCCGTGATCTCCCCCTCCTATACCTTTACTATCCAGCTGCCAAATTGGCACAAATCTGGCCTTATAAGATCCCAGCTCAAGAAGTTCCCTACTGACCCTAGGATAAAACATGGACTTTTCTGTTTACCATTTAAAGTCCTGCACAATCTGAATCCAGCCTCAACTTCTAGGCTCAGCACTAATCAAGCTGGTGTCATTCCAGCAGCCCTTGTATGTCATATTCCATTTCCTATCTTGCTTTGGCACAGATGATCCTCAATGCCTGCTTGTTTTCCCTCCTCATCTATACCTTTTGGAACCCTAGCTGAAATGCCACACCCTTCAAGTGGACTTCCCTAATTCCCCACTTGTGAGTACCCCCTCCTCCCTAAAATTTCTTGATATTTACTTTGTATATAGTTTGTGGGCAACTCGGTGGCACAGTGGATAGACTGCACAGGCCTGAAGTCAGGAAGACATTTTCCTGACCTCAGACACTTAGGAGCTGTGTGACCCTGGGCAAGTAACTCTGTTTGCTTCAGTTTCCTCATCTGTAAAGTGAGGTAGAAAAGGAAACAGCAAACCACTCTAGTATCTTTGCCAAATAGGGTCACAGAGTTGGACACAACTGAAAAAACTTAACAACAACAAATATATTTTGTATTTACTTAGACATTTGAACATGACATTTACCCTCAATAGACTACAAGCACTTTGAAGGCAGGGACTGTTATGTTTTTGTCTTTGTACTCACAGTACCTAGTATAGTATCTAATATAGAACAGGTATTTAATAAATGCCTGTCAAATGAATTGAATTATAATTCTGAACCATACTAATTAGTTTGTGATTTTTGTCTTCCTGATTGCTTCACATTTGTTAATCCCATTTCTCAAACTAGATTGGTTACTCCTTGAAGGCAGGGACTCCTTTTTATACATCTCATATCTCTCATGGTAAGTGCTGAATAAATAGCAGTGAAAAAGAGTATTGACCTTAGAGTGAAAAGACATCTACTAACCATATGACCTTGGGTAAGTCACTTTACCTCTCTAGTCTCAGTTTCCTCATCTGTCAAATGGAAATAATATTTTCATTACTTACCTCACCAGGTAGCTGTGAAGAAAGTCCTCATAAACCTGGAATCACTAAAGAAATATCAACTATTCTTTTTGTAATCAACATCAACTTCTGAACAGGTAAATTATTCAGTAGAGCACAGTCTTGCACACAGTGGGACATCGCTGGGGTTGGGTCCTAATCAAAAATCATCCTAACTCAGTTTTCACTCTCAAATGAGAGATTTTTTTTAAAAAAAAATCTATCAGAATAGGGGAAAATGCTAAGAATGAATATAGGAATTTGAGCATAAACATGATTTTTCATTTTACTTCTTCTCTATCAAATGATAGCACTTCTCATTGGATACTAATACATTGAGACAAAACTCCCATATTCTATGTTGGAAATTCTGGGATGTTACTGAACATTTCCTTTGATCTCCTCAGAAATGTTTTTTATTTCTTTCTCCATTCAAAAGATGGAAAGTCTCACAAGTTGTCCCATGGAACTTAACACCAGAGCATCAGTGTAATAAGAAGGAAAGTTATTATATCTTTTGGAACCCAAATGTAAAGTAGGACAGAAATGGGTGGACCCCTGACATGATGGCGATCCTTGACTTGTTCAAAATATACGTGCTGCATTACCAGGGATGGGAATTATATAGGGAAGGAGTGGTCTTGGGATGTCCATTAGCATTATAGTTATTTATGGCTTCCAAGGCACTATGCCACTAAAAGCCAGAACTAGCAAAGAACAAAGGCAGGGGCATGGGGGAAGGAGAAGGGAGGGGAGGATGGTGTACTTCCTCCCTAGGATGATGTACTTTTATCCCCCAGCTGAGTTGGTGGTGGGACCAACCCAGGGTCCCAAAACCATGGTCTCCTTAGATCTCTCCTCACTTTACCTCCAAAACCTCTTATTAGATGACCTGAATTAGTAGTTGGACTGTTTCCTGCATAATACTTTGCCTCCTCCAACCCAACTGGTTTTGACCTAGGTGAAAAAAATCCTTAGTTGTACCTCTGATCTGAATTTTAAGGAGGAAGGGCATGTACTGTTCTGTGAACCATGCATTTTTCTGTCTCTTCCTACTCCTCAATTTTTTTTAGCTCTTATTTCCTATGCTTTGCAATGCAATGGAATTCAAATCAATACATCATCATTAGGTAAGTACCTACTGTGCCTAGCACATATATAAAGTCTATTGGTCTGACCACATCACCCCCTCCCTACTCAAAAAACTCTATCTGTTGCATGCATGTTGGAAATAGGAAAAATGGCTTAAGAAACCAAAACCAACCCTATCCTCCCCCACAATCCTAAGGAACCCAATCATGTGATTTTAGTACTGATGCTGTTCAGACTTTATGTTTATTTTCTGTGTATGTTTGCAAGATCATTTATAAACTTTGTATAATCCTAAACTTTTTACAAACATAGTTATTGTGTAGCTATTCAAAATTCCAAGGGAAAAATTAAAGATCTACTCATTGTTTGCCTGATTCAAAAACAAAAACTACAGGGGTTCCCTATTACTTCTAGGATCAAACTTCAAACCCTCTCTTTGACTTTCAAAGTCCTTTGTAATCTGGCCCCTTCCTACCTTGCTAGTCTGCATCCTACATCCCTTCACTCACAATCCAGTGACACTAGCCTCTTTTTCTTTCCCACCATGTGACACGCTCCTGACTGTGCATTTTTACTGACTGCCTCTTCTACCTAGACTGCTCTCTCTCCCTACTTCTTTTTCCTGGTTATCTTGATTTCCAACAATTATCAACTAAAAATTCCATCTCTTGCAAGTAGCCTTTCCTCAAGCTTATCATCTTCCCTTTGAGATTATTTCTAATTTATCCATATACAACATATGAATATGAAAACATGTGTGTGTGGTTTTGTTCATTCCTTGGTGTAGTCTATTTGGGAGCCAATCTGGAAAAAGAGGAACCAAGAGTGCAAGTATTTTGATACTGAAAATGGACGAAATGTCTTTTGAAATAAAGAACCAGTTCTTCTACCCATCCTACCCCCCAAAAAGTTAGAATTCAAAGGAGTTTTATTTTTCAGTTGTTTTAGTCATGTCTGACTCTTCATGACCATTTATTCTTGGCAAAGATACTGGAGTGGTAGGGTACTTTGCCATTTCCTTCTCCAGAAATATATGTAGAGAATATATATATATATATATATATATATATATATATATATATATATATATATATATATGTATGTATATAAACACATATACACACTACTAGTTGTTCGTATGTGGTATCTCATTAAATTGTGAACTCCTTGAAAGCAGGGTCTGTTTTTTGCCTTTCTTTGTATCTCCAGTGCTTAGTACAGTGACAGAAACATAGTAGGTGCTTAATAAATGTTTGTCAACTTTTTATAGATGAAACCCCTCACAGAGAAATTCACAACCCTGTTAGGAATGCAGGATTTAAACACACAGAATAGAATAGAACAGGGTAGACCATTGTTAACAGCTTAAATTCATGTTCTCTACATTAATTACTGCGAGGAACCAAAAAGGAGACAGATTGTGGTGAGTCAAGAAAGGTTTCATGGAAAAAGGTAATATTTGTGCTGGGTGTTAAAGAATGGGGAAGGTGTGGTTAATTGGAATGAAGTCTCCATTGCTATTCTTAGGGGATGTTTTAAAGGGGATTTCTGTTCAAATGTGTGTTGAACTAGGTAGTCCTTTCCCTATTCTGGGATTCTGGGATTCTTTCCCACTTCAATTTTCTATAAAAGCTCTTCTTGGATAATTTAAGAAGACCAAGATTCCTTTTGTGAGAGGTAGGCCTACCTTAGAGGATAGAGCTCTGCACCTTGGTATCTGGATTCCAATGGCCCCTCCACACTTACTAGCTATGTGACCAAAATCAAGTCATTTAATTTCTCAAAGCCATACTTTTCTCATCTGGAAAATGGGAATGACAATACTTATTATTGCCAATGTCCTGAGGTCAGTGTGATGAGAATATTTAGCAAACATTAGAATTATACATAAATATAAAACATTAAAACTAATTCACTTGCTTAATTTACTTCTCTGTATATTATCTTGTATGGTACTTGTTTGTATGTGTGTTAGATCTCTCTTTTAGACTATTAGTACCATGAAGAAAAGAGTTGGTGTCTTACCTAATTTTGTATCTTCTCCATCATCTCCCACTATTTTCTACACAGTAAGCTATTAATAAATGCTTGATGACTATATTGTTGAAGATAGATTCTCCACAACTGATATGAAGAAAAGAGAAACATGAATATTTTCACTTCTCTAATTACCATTTAGCTTAAAGTATGATACTTTAAGCCATCTTTCCAACAGCTTCTTCTATGACAATGCATTTTCTGTCTAGAAGAATTCTGAGAGCACAGGAGCTAAGTGAGAGAGAACAGATGTCTACAAGCATATATTCCCTTACCAAAATCTAATATCTCCTTGAAAAATGACTTGTACTTTTTTTTTATCGTATGATTGGTAAATATTGGATCCATTTCTTTTTTTTTTGGTGGGGGAGAAGAGGAGGCAATCAGTGACTTACCCAGGGTCACACAGTTAATGAGTATCTGAGGATGGAGTTGAACTCAGGTCTTCCTGACTCCAGACTGGTACTCTATCCACCTTACCACCTGGCTCTCCCTTCTTCATTTAAAAAGCAGAATGACAAAGTCAAATGATCACTCTGGACATTGACCCAAGAGAATCTTGATTTTTTCCTATTCCTGGCTATATATTTAATAGTTGTGGGACTTTGAACATTTGAATATTCTCTGATTTTGAGGTCCTTAATCTGTCAAATGGAGATACATGTACTGCAGTACCTATTTCACTGAGTCCTTGTGAAAAAACATTGTGAATCTGAAAGGATTATTGAAACATAACTTATTTTCCCCTGAGTAGAATATAAGCTCTTTAAGAGAAGGAACTGTTTTATTTTTGTCTTCGAATTTCAAATGTCTATCGGTAGCTAGGTAATGTAGTAGATAGACTGCCTGGCCTGGAATCAGGAAGACTTAAGTTCAAATCTGTCCTCAGACACTTACTAGTTGTGTGATCCTGAGCAAGTCATTTAACCTTGATACCTACACCCCCCCACCCCACCCCCCAAATGAATGTTAAATGTTAAACACAAAGCATTGTACCTAAAAATCTTCTTCAAATGCTTGCTGAATTTAGGTTCCACTCTTGGTTCTACCATTTTCTAGTTCTGTAATTTTTGGCAGATGATTGAACCTTTCTGAGTTTTCTATATAATAGGGCTAATAATTCTCACACAGTCTACACAATAGGGTAGATGTAAGAATCAAATGTGATAAGACTGGCTATAAAATACTAAATAAATGTAAGGTGCTGTTATATTTTAATCTGGTAAATTTTTAGGAGAAAACATTTTTCCTTTGAGAGGGGAAGCTTTCCTTTCCTTAAGGTTTTTGCCTTAAAGGTTGGCTTGTCAATAAGAGTATGATTACATGGAATTATTCATTAGTTTTCTCTTGGATGCAGCACCTACAAATGTATTTATGGTAAGGATCATTAAGTTTCCTACTACAGGCCCATACTTTATAAATCCAAGGCCTTTGCCTGAAAAGTTTAAAGGAGTGATGAAGTATAATAAATGATTTTATCCTTTGTTAAATAATGCCTACATTCTATCAGCTAGTGGGCCTTCAAAGCCCTTCTTCTATGCTAAGCCGTTTTGTCACTGAAACAAGATCCCATATTTTTAGAGTATAACTTTTTTTTACATACTCAAAGTACTTAAGAGGCTCTTCTAATTTTTCACATCATTGCTCAGAGTTGTTGATGGGGTAAGAATTTTTATTAGAAAAACTAAGGTGGAATCTTACACAGATTTGGGTCAACAACAGAGCAGAACTGGTACAGTATTGGGGCTGGAGTCCTAGGGCTCAATTTGAGCCCCGGATCTGTTCCTTTACTGTCTAGATGACCTTGATTGACTCAATTAATCAGTCTAGGCCTCCCTTCCCTTATCTAGAAATGAAGGGTATGGGCAAAAATTAAAATGAAACAATCCTTGCCTTTATGGATTTTTGCTGTTATTGAATACTTTTAGTCATGTCTGACCCCATTTGGGTTTTCCATAGCAAAGATCCTGGAATGGTTTGCTATTTCCTTCTCCAGTTTATTTTAGAGATGAGGAAACTGAGACAAGTGGGGATTAAGTAACTTGCCCAAGGTCACACAGCTATTAAGGCTGGATTTGAACTCAGGTCTTTCTAACTCCAGCCTGGCGTTCTATCCACTGCTCTACCTAACTGCCCTCTTGACATTATCAATTAAAATAACCAATGGGCAGTCCAAGAATTACATTTACAAAACAGAGTGAAAGAATTTGAGGAAAATCATTTATATGCTAGCTCCACTAAGAAAAAAAAAAAGAAGACATGAATAGAAACTTCACGGAATGAGAGGGTGTAGATAAACACCCATGTTGATCTTTATAAGAAATGTCTACCCAACAAGATTATGGATGGGGTAGAATCATAACAAGATATCCCAAAAATCTTAGTGCAGTTTTGAGACACCCTGTATACAATAGGTATGTAGGTCTATCTAAATATGGGTAGATATGACCTCAGATTTCATTTGGCCTCACCAACCTTCAAGAGGATTGCCTTTCTTCCTTTCTGGGGAGTATGAGATGGGCCTAGGCCAAAAGCCTAATTGGGAGAAGGACAAGTAAGGTCCAGGACTATCAGAGCCTGGGAGATCTCTTCAGTCTCTAAAAGGTGTTAGAATTATATCTATTTGCCACTCCTCAAATATCTCTAGTCTAGAGGTAGAGGTACAAGTCTGGCTTCATAAGGAGAAACACTTCTCTGATGGCTCTTAAGAAGGGGAGGTAGACTTTATTTTACTCTAAATCAGCTTAGCCCCTTCCAACCAAACTTGGGTACAAAAGACACAAATAGCAAATAGAGAGTAAATTTACTTTTCTAAAAAAAACAGCAAACACAAGTTAGAAACATTCTATAGATTAGAATATTTTTAAAGTTCACAAAAGTAAATGAGCTATTTAAGATGAAAGCAAGGTGAGATCTCAGCTCAAACCCTTCCCACCCTTGGGAAGCCCACTCTCAGCAGATTCTAGATTTGCAGACCTTGGCAGTCAAGGACGATGATGGAGTTAGCCCATATCTTCATCTACAGGTCCATATCTTTAAGGTTTTCAATCCACCATTCAGAAGTCTCTCTTTCTTGACTGACTCTTTGGAGGCCCTTCTTTCCATGGTAATGCAACAAACTGAACTAGGTCTCTTATGGTAGGTATGTAGAATCATGCTCAGCATTCTCTCAGACACTCAGGAGTCACCTCACCCTCCTTATATACAACACAGAACAGAGCCATGCCTTCACAAAACTACCCCAGGCATGGTGGAAGCAGCATTACACATAGATTTGGAGCTAAAAGAAAACTCAGAAGTAACCTTATCCAACTCAAGTCATTTTACAAGTGAAAACGTAATGCCCACAGAGGTTAAATGATTTGTCAAGGGACAAACAAGCAGCAAGTGACAGATGTCCTCCTATGTCAAATTCAACCTATCCAAAGCAGGGTTTCCCACCCAAATCCTCTTTTTTTGTAACTTACCCAAATTTCTGTTGTCCAGTTACCTAGGTTTGCAGCCTTGACGTCTTCTCAGCCTTCTCTCTCCTTTGCTCATCCACAGCAAGTAGTTGTCTAGTCTTCTTGGTTCCACCTTCACACCTCCCCCGTCTATCTCTGTCTCTCCCTTCACAACATTTCTTACCATTCACAGAGCCGCCACCCTAGTTCAGACACTCATTACCACTTGCTTGAATTATAAAAACAGTGATGACTTGCATAGATATAGTGGGTAGCTACATGGTGCAGTAGATAGAGTGCTAAAGTCAAGAAAACTCTTCCTCAATTCAAATCCAGCCTCAGACGCTTATCAGCTGTGTGACCCTGAATAAGTCACCTAACCCTGTTTGCTGTTTCCTCATCTCTCAAATGAACTAGAGAAGTAAATAGCAAACTACTCCAGTCTCTTTGCCAAGAAAACCTCAAATGGGATCATGAAGGGTCAGACACAACTAACAACACATATAATGCTTGGGGTTTGCTAAGCACTTTATATTCATGATTTATAATTTGGTGCTTACAACCTAGGGAAGTAGGTGTCATTGTGATCCATTGTTTACAGATTATAGAAACTGCCATTCATGAGAACTGAAATAACTTGCCTACGGCCACATAGTTTGTTAAGTGTCTGAAGTATGATTTGAATTTAGGCCTGACGTGAAGTCAATATACACCCACTACACCATACTGCAAGCAACCCTTAATGTTTCCCCAACATAAGGCTCTCCCTTTTCCTTTCCATTCTCTGCACATTTGCCAAAATGATAGACTAAGTCACATGTCTGACCAAGCATTTCCCTGCTCATTGGTGACCTCATCAGCTTCCATGTTTTCAGTGATCACCTCCAGAAAGATGACTCTCAGATCTACTTATTGTTCCTGGTATACAACATTCCATTTCCCGTCTCATTGACTATACTGGATGTCCCTTATGCCTAGAATGACTGCTCTATCTCTTTGCTGTGAGAATAGGTTTTAAGGACCTTATTAAAGCAGTAGGAATAAGTTCGTCAACTTAGTATAATGGATTCCATTTTGCTTTAAGCATCTTTTTGTGATTGAGCTATTTTGGGCAAGTTGTTTCTCTATAAGTTGTTTTTCAATAATGAGATAAGCACTTTTGTGGCATGATACAGTAACCAATGTGGACCCTCTGGTAAGAAAATCAGCAATAGAAAAATCTCATAAACAACCTTATCAGTAGTTCATGTAATAAACTACCAATCAAATTATGTGGTAAACAACTTAGGAACACTCATTACTGAAAGTATAAAAAACCCACCAGGGGCCCTAGCTGTCAGCCTGCTCCAAGGAATGACTAAGATTGACTCCTCCATTCCCCACCCTTGATATTCAAGCATCCTGTGGTCACTTGAGGGCAGTGCTAATGGATGGAGACTTGTTCAATGATTACCTCAGAGGGAGACACCCTGTGAGGGAACCTCTAACCTTCAGGTTGGCATATTCAAGTTGCTGTATTGTTTGCACACCGATTAATATAATTTGATCAAAGTCTGTTTAGTGATTCTGTATGTAATCATAAATTGGCGATATATATATATATGTATATGTATACATGTATTGGTGCATATGTGTATGTTTATGTATATGTGTGTGTATGTGTATACCCAGCATGAACACTCCTCACCTTTAACTCTCAGCATCTCCAGAATCCTTCAAGATTGATCTCCAGTGTCAGCTCTAATATCAACTTTTCCTCAGTCTTCCTAGTTGCCAGTACCCTTCCTACCAAATAACTTTTGATTTCCTTATCCATGTATCTATAGTCCCACCCTTCCCCCTCAGTAGAATGTAGATTTTCTGAGGGCACAGCCTATTTCTGATTTTGTTTTTGCATAGTTATCTCCTAACTGAGTGCTATGTGATAAATTACCTGAACTCTGGTGTCTATTAATAAAGGCTTGCTGAATGAATGAAAGGGCAGACTCAAACTCACACCTTTGGTCTTTATCCTGGGCCTCCTTTTCACTGTACCACCCTACCTTAGCAGAGATGAAAGATTGGCTCTCCTCTACAAATGAATGCAGGGCTTAGTCTTAGCTAATATTTTCTTTCTTCCTCTACCTTCTCTTACACTGAGGCACTGGCTGAACCGGCTGCTCAGTATCTGTATGATGATGACTGAGTTTCTCAGTACATCAAGCTTAAATGAGAGAGAACCACCTCTCATTCGTTCCTCTTTCCCTTTCCTGTCCCCTTTATTAAACAATGGCTTTAAAAGGGGGAGGAGCAGAATGTGAGTCTCTGGAGGGACCTGAAACTGAATCTGGTTTTGTTGCATTTCCAAGAGATTAGAGCCTGTGGGTGGTTGCATGGAGGAATGATTTGCCAAGGATCTCATTGCAGCTGGGACAGATCCCTACTACTCCGTGGTAGTTTCACTCAGTGTTTTCCCCTAAGGGAGGAGTGGCTGCCTTAGTGTAGGTTCCTGAGAAATTGGAGACCTGGGAAACATCCCCTGAGCTTTTGGTGACCTTACCTGCTACAAGCACCACCTAACTAATCTTATCTTTGTGACTGGAAAAAATGACCTTACATAACATACAGGCTATGTGCTGATAAAAAGCAATAAAGTGGGAACTTACTGCTTGGGCTCAGGTAAAATTCAGAACTTTTTCCCTTGTCTATCTACCTAAAATGGGAATACTTTCCATGGCCACTATCTAGTATGAGCACGTATTATATAAGTTAATTTACATCATTCCTCTATCAGGGGGTCTTAAAACTGATCTAAGAACCCTGTTGGGTCCACCAGATGCTTTGCAAGTGAGTCTAAAATGTAAGTCAAACAATAACATATTGGTTTATTTCTATTGGGGGAAAACTGTATAGTGGAGTGTTGGCAGAGCATAGATAGGACAGGAATATGAATGGGGCAGAACCTGGGATTTCATTGGCTTGGAGAACTCCTCATAATTTTTACCCTCATTTTTTTTATGGCCTTTACCAGTGTAGACAAGCACCTGATGAGCAATTTAAAGTCTTTAAGAGCTTCCCAGTTCACTGAGAAGTTAAGTGTAGGCACACACACACACACACACACACACACACACACATACACACACACACAGAGCCACTATATGTCAGAGGCAACATTCCAACTTAGGTCTTCCTGCTTTATGGCTAACTCTATTCATTATTCTGTGCTTCCTCTTAAAAGTATATTTTTCTATTATTGATTTGAGTTTATATTTTTGCATGGTTTAAAAAATACCAACACTAAAAAAAAAAACCCCAAACCTCAAATATATAAAATCAATAGCCAGGTTAGCCCATCAGCCTATATGCATTTTTTAAAAAAATACTATGTAGTGTGCAAGAGACAGCTAGGCAGCCCAGTGGATAGAGCTCTAGGCCTGGAGTCCAGAAGACCTGAGTTCAAATCAGGCCTCAGAAACTTACTAGAGAGCTATGACCCTGGGCAAGTCACTTAATCCCAATTGCCAAAATATAAAACAAAGCTCATGGTAGAGGTGCTTTTTATTTTCATTGTTTCAGGCAATCTGACTTGAATAAGACATGAAGTGAGGGGATCTGGTTGCAAATCCTACCTCAGACAATCGCCAATTGTGTGACACTGTAGTCAATTTCTCTGTGCCTAAGTTTTCTTCTCTGTAAAGTGAGGGCTTTGGACTTGATAGACTTCCAAGTTCCATCTAGCCCTTAATCTATGACCCTTCCTGGTATGTAGTTGTTCTTTAGATCAATCATGCTTCATGACTGTTACAGCTTCTAGGAATGTGTTTAGGGACTCCAGGGGCTTAGGTTCAGTTTCAGAAAATCGTTAACACTTGTATCTAAAGGTCTAGTAACTCAAGTCTACGTTTGCTTTTTTATATGCTGTAAAAAACAAGAGATCCCTGTGGAAAATTCCCTAATAGTCCTATCTGGAAGGCTCTCAAGAACCTTCCAGAAAAACAGAGCTCTCCTCAGATTCTTTCCAGTTGGCCACATTCCCTTTGCCCTCTCCCTCTGCCAGCTTTGGAGTCAGTGGATGCGACAGAGTTCACAGAGTGTTCCTTGCCCACCTGCAAACCACCCTGCACCCTCTGCAAATACTCACCTTTCATAGGATCAAGAGCTCTGGTCCTTGACTCCTATTTCAACTCACTCTCCCAACCTCTCCATTTCCTGGCCAACAACTTTGCCCTGTCAGACACCACTGCCCTTGGGCCTGCCCCTATAATTGTCTCAAAACTAGCCCAGACCTCCATTTCATGAGGGGTTTCAACCATGCTCAATTCATTCCCAGCTCTCCTCATTCTCCAGACCTATTCATTTCTTCACTGTCATCCTTGCCCCTTAGGGATGGTCTCCTTCCAAATTCTCTAGATGCTTGTCATCCCTCATTAGAATGTAAGGTCCTTGAGGGCAGAGATTGTCTTCATTGCTTTTATTTCTCTCCCTACTGTTAATTATAGTGTCTGGCTTAATAAATACTTTATCCATCCATCTAGAGCCCCCTCCTAATTTCATCCATGAGGAAACTAAGGACCAGAAAATTAAACGATTTACTTGAGGTTACACAGATAGTATGTAAGAGAGGCAGGACCTGAATCCAGGTTCTCTGACTTCAAAACTCTTAATCATACTCTGCTACCAGTCTGCGTCTTTTCTCTACTACTGTCATTTCTTCTTTTCCTAATACCTCAAACCTGGGGCAGCTAGCTGGTACAGTGGATAGAACACCAGCAGGAGTCAGGAGGACCTGAGTTGAAAATCTCACCTCAGACACTCGACACTCACTAGCCATGTGACCTTGGGCAAGTCATTTTACCCCAGTTGTCTCATCCTGGGTCATCTCCAATCATCCTGATGAATATCTGGTCACTGGAGTCAGATGGCTCTGGAGGAGAAGTGAGACTGGTAACCTGCATAGCCCTCCCTCATTCAAAACAAAGTCAAGTGCAAGTCATGTCATCATTTCTCTGATGGTATGGTCTTCTATATCTCAAACCTTCTCAGGACGTTCAGAAACAGAGACAACTAGGATGACTTTCAATGGCATGATGAACTTCAGACAAGGCAATTTCCTCTACCATTTCACACCAATGCCTCCCCTGCAATGTACCAATTGCCTGGGGGTACACAGCTAATGCATAATAGAGACAAAACTAGAACCTAGGTCTTCCTGGCTTCCAGAAATAATTGAATTCATCAGAAGTAATTTGAACATGGAGGACAGACCAATTGTTTATAACAGTAAAATATCCTCAAAATATTTTCATTACTCTCTCCCTAAATTTAACAGTAGTCACCTTACCTTCCCATCCTTGGGACCTGGCAAGTGGATCGCTGAACATCTGAACATGACTTCAGATAGTATGACCAGGGCCAAGAATCATATCACTTTTGCCCTGCTTCTGCTTACAAGGAACAGAAAGCCAAATCCATCATGGGACATGACTCATGAGAGGTTTTGATTTACTCATTAGAAGTACAATATTAATTCCTAAGTTTCTTTTTACACTCAGAAACCCACAGTCAGGTGAATAAATAGGGATAAAGATTGGATTTATCATTGCTATAGGATGTTCTCTTTACCAATGCAGGTTGGCATCCTCTCTGTGACATATTCTAAAAGCTTTCTAGAGATCTAAGACATGAGGTAACTTGATCAGGGTCACACAACCAGCATATGTCAGAGGAAGAATTTGTACTCAGGTCTTCCAGGATAACCTTCTTATCCACTCTACCCCATCACCTCTCAATGGGTTTAAAAAAAAAAAAAAGACTTCCTAGAATCTGACCCTGATTTTGCCTAGAAGTGAGTGTCATTGCCATGTGGACACAAACCTGTTCTATAAGTAAGGGAGGAGACCGCTCAAATTAGTTTCTTTTCATTCACTTTCATTTTTTCCTTTTCACTCCTTTTTCTTATCATTCACTTTCCTTTCATTGTCCTTTGCAACTTTGGCTTCTCATTTTATCATTCAGGTGAAACTTCTCACTCCAAAAATTACCAGTGATCTCTGAATTTCCACACCAATAGCCTCTCTTAACATTTATCCTCTTTTATTTGGCTCTATTGACTGCCCTCTCTTCTCAGACGCTTTGTATTCTTTTTTTGTGACACTGGTCTCTCTTGGATCTTGTCCAATCAGTTTGATTATTCCATCTCTGTATCCTTTTCTGCATCATCACCCATATCTTGTGTCCTAGCAATGAATGTAGCCCTCAACTCTCATCTAAGCTGTCTTTCCTTCTATTACTATGGTCATTCTTCATGACCCTAGTGAGAGTGTGGCCTCGTGCTTTCTACTCCTCTCTGTCTCTCTGTCTCTCTTTCCTGCAACTTTCTTTCCGAACAATACATTCACACACTGTTGAGGAGGCTGAGAATTGGTTCAACTATTCTGGAAAGTAATTTGACATGATTCAGGAAAGGTGATTAAACTGTTCATATTAGCAATTCCATTTTAGGGCACGTACTCCAGGGCAATCAAAGATAGAGAGAAAGGTCTCACAGATATTATAATAATCATAGCCGTCCTGTTTGTGGTAACAAAAAATTAGAAATAAAGTAAGTACCTATTATCGGGTGGAGCAAATTGTGGTAACTAGACAAAAGGAAATGTTATTGTTTGTCTTTTTTTTTTTGAAGAGGACCAATGGCATCATGAAGAAGATGTCTTGACTTGCACATGAATCAGATTTAAGTGAGGCAGAACTGTGCAAAGTTGTCAGCCTCACTCTCTCTTCCAGAGTCTTTAAAGTCCATACAAGAACAGGACAACTGGCAATGGGCTGGGCTGGGATGCAGTGAATGACATTGGTATTTTTAATGTCTGACCAAGTTCTGAGCCCTCAGTAGCACTTGCCTCAGTCACTTTCATGGTTATTGGAACAAATGGTTCTCATCTTCCCATCCTGCCAGGGAAAGTCTTCACATGCTTGGAATAGACATCACCTAACACACTGATGGATCTGAGAATTGATACACTCAACTTGGTTTAGTCCATCTCCCAAGATGGTTTTATTGGCATGTGGCTGCTGCACATGCTACAGCTCCTTGGAACCACAGATGAAGTGGAGCCATTGGGTGACAGGTAGACACCAAGTATGGATGAGAAGCCTGGAAAAGGGCTTGGCAAGCCCTCCCATCATAGGGGCCAGCCCTTCCTGAATACCCCATACACCAGACAATGAAATATTATTGTGCCATTAGAGCAAAATATATGAAGAATTTAGAGTATAATGAGAAAGTATATAGTCTGATACAGAGAAAAGCAAATAAAAGGAGCCAAAGTACAATAATGTTTGAGAAATTATTCATTTGCACCTCTACTCTCCTCCAATCAGTATTAGTCAGCTTGCTATTTTACATAAGTCGTATAGGGATAATTAGATAAGACAGGTTCTTAGAGTAGGCCTCAAACTTTAATGTTCACTATTCTTTCACCAGTCATGCAGCTTACTTGCTGAACCACAAGAATGCTGATGATGATATCTCCCTCCTGTTTTGCTCAAATTCCATGTCCCAACCCAGCATGGGTGAGATGCATTGATTCTTTGGAAAGTCCCCCATTTATCTTTGTGCCTCTGGATCACTCCCTCTTGTCCAACATGAGCAGGTGATCATCTTATGACTGCTTACTCACTGAGGATGATTATTGCCTTGTCTATCTTATGACCACTTAGCAAAGATGACACTTGCCCATCTTGTGAACTTTGGAAAATCATGGTGAAAACAGGGGACAAAGACGCTACTCCCTCACAACTTTTCTTTTTCCTCTAGCCTAACATATCTTCACAGGAAGGGAGAGACACCAAAATATTTGGCATTTAGTGAGACTAAAAATAAGACTTTCAAATGAGATGCTTCATAAAAATAGGTTGTGTAACATCCTGGCATTGACTCCATGGTGCCAAATGTCTTGGAATAAGGTTGGAACAAAATTTTTCCAGAACACATATTGCATAAAGTGAAATATAGCAGTGAATAGGAACTGGCCAGACTGAAAATAACAGTCCTCATGGTTATAGTACACACTTCTATTGGTACATACAACTCTTGGGACACTCCAGGACCACCACCCCAACCTAGGGATAAACCTCTGGAAAATCCTGGAGATGTGGCCCAAGTTGAGGCAGGCCCAGGGGACTCATTGTGAAGTAGAGCCAGCCCCAGTTATTTGTACTAGGTCAAACTCAGGAATCTCATGTCAGTAAGTGCTACCATCTGTTTTCTAAATTTTTCTTAGATTCATCCCTATTCTACACATTCTCATTGCTTTTACCATGGTCCAGACCTTCAACACCTCATGCCTGCATTAACATAACACCATCCAAGCTGGTTCCCCACAATCATTGTTCAAACCTTTGAGATCTCTCCTGCACACCAATACTATCCTAATCAAAATGTAAAGGAACCTGTATTGCCTAATATATCAAGTCCTCTGTATGGCTCTCAAATTTTTTCTTAATCAGGACTCACCTATCTTTCCAAACTGATTTCCTGCTGTTATATAACACACGTATATGTGTGTGTGTATGTGTGTAACTTTTATTTATATATGTATATCTACGTATTTATCTATATGCATTCATTCTTATGGTTACCAAACCAATTCAGTCCAAGAAACATCTACAAAATGCCCACTATGTGCTCATCACAGGGGATACAAAAAAAAAATGAAAAGATCCTTGCCCTCAAAGGGTTACAGTCTATTATTGGGATACAACATGAAAATGGAAATGTTCATGCATATTGCCTCTATTGATGCAGCCCCTAACCCCTCCACACCTTAGCATATAGTTTCATCTAATCAAATTCCTTACCCAATGGCCAACCTTACCCTGCTAAGCCTCTCCAAACTTTGGCTAATTATCAGAGGACAGTTCATTCACCTTAATTCTAGTGCCTTCCCTCTGTTGATTATCTTCATCATATTCTGTATCTAGGTTGCTTGTTCATAGATATTTGGATGTTATCTCCTCTTGAGCTCCTTGAAGGTAGAGGCTTGTTTTTACCTTTCTTTGTATCCTCAGTGCTTAGCACAATGCCTGGTACATTGTAGACAATAAATAGCCATTGACTGACTGATAAGCTTTTTTTAATTTGGCAAGGCCTTCCAGAATTTGAGGTCCAGTAAACCAGGACTGACTCAGACTGGTCTAATAGTTCAGGCTCTGGATTAAGATGAAATGAGACAAGCTAAAACATTTAAGAGTTAATGAAGGATGTTTATTTAGCCATTAGGGAAGGAGGCAGCCAGAAAGTTAAATGACTGACTTTGATAGACTTAGCTCCTCTCAGCAATGCAAGGACCTAAAACAACTCCAAAAGACTTATGATGGAACATGCTCCCCACATTCAGAGAAAGAAATATGGAACCTGAATGCAAATCGAAGCAGACTATTTTCTTTTTTGGTTTTTTTTTCCCTTCTCATAGTTCCTCCCATTCATTCTAATTCTTCTGCACAACATGACTAAAGTGAAATATGTTTAACAGGAATGTATATGTAGAGCCTATATTAGATTGCATGCTCTCTTGGGGAGAGGGGAGGGAAGAGAGGGAGAGAAAATTGAAAACATAGAAGTGAATGCTGAAAACTACAAATAAATTAACTTACTATTTTAAAAAAGAAAGACTAAAATTCTAATTTGACCCCAATTACTTATTAGCTGTGTGGCCCTGTGTAAGTTATTTAACTTCCATCTGCCTCAGTTTCATCATCTGTAAAATAAAGATAATAGTAGCACTTATATCCCAGGGTTGTTGCAAGGATAAACTGAGATATTTATAAAATATTTTACAGTTCCTAATGCCCTATTCAAAGTTTGACAAGGGCAAAATCCTGCAATCTGTCTTCTTTTGAATTGAGCTAAGGATGGTTTTTACAATATTAAATACAATAAAACATTATTAAAAAATTTTAAAAAAACATCCTTAGCTGCTTGGCTGTATAAAAGCAGTGGTCTGCTTACCTCTATATTATAAATGGTAGCTATTATTAAGAGACGTTTCTCTCTCTCCCCCCTCAACATGTACACACACACGCACACACACAAGCACACATGTACACACACGCACACACACGCACACACACATACACAGACAGCATTGATTCAGCTGTGCATAGTTTCTCTGCCTCTTCAATGGCCATGAAGGTTTGCCATTCAGGAGCCTAAAGCAGGAACTGGCACCTCCTCACTGCTGATGCTTTAGATTTGGGCCACCAGGAAATTATATAAGTGACTTGAGCCTTAGGCCCCTAAGTCACTCAAAAATGGTTTCAATACCTGTTAAAGAAAAATTAGTCTAGCCCACATGGCAGATATTGTTTATACCATCCCTAACGTAACCTCTGAGAACCCAACATCTCCTCCATGCCTAAAAAAGGAAAGTGACTTTATTGGAAACTACAATTAAAAGGCATTATTATGAAAGATTCTCAATACATTTTTGTTAGTTGATTAATCTACAAAATCTCTTTAAATGCTTCAACCCCAGGCTCTCCAGGTGTTTTGATGCCTTCAAGTGTCTGAACCGAACCAGACCTCTCAGCGTTTCTATCCCAAGGATTAGTACCCCAGTGAGCTCTGAAACTCACTCCTCTGGCAGACAAGGACATCTTGACCCCAGTGATAATAACCTAGGTTTATGCTAAGCCGTTCCAAGGGAGAAGTATTGGAGTTCTAAAACTTCAGAAGTGACTCTAGAGTCTTCTTAGGAGAGGCTCCTTAGTCCTGCAGGGACTTTGGAATTAATACTAGCCTAACAAGAAACGAGCTGTTCCATCATCTGTTGACTTGGGCTGCAATTAATAACACATGGAAAAGTACACAAACCTGCAGACTAGCTCTGTGTGGGCTCATTTTGGATCCACCAATTTAATAAATTTGTATGTAATGGATTTTCAAAGTAGTGATAAAGTTACCAAGAGGCTTATTTATCCAGGGCCTTTGTGCAAAGCTTTATTCCTGTCAATATTGATGAATCAGCCAATTTAAGTTTTTTAAATGGAAGAACTCATTTCCACTCAATCTAATAATTATTTATTGAAGACCAGTGATATGCCCTGTAACTACTAGGTGCTAACATGCATTCACATTGACATTGTGATCCTGCATTATTACAAAGAGAACTGAAAACTGTTCATAAGAGGGCTGTTTCAGAGGGAGAAAACCACAAATATAATGTCTCCTTTTCCAGTTACAGGGCAGAAGAGCCTTGGGCAAATCTATTAAAAATATGAAAGTGAAGATGTTTACTCTCACAGAAATAAGCATAAAGGTACCTTATATTTTTATAGTCTTTAAAGTGGTTTCACTTGTTTTGAAAAGGGAGGAAATGGGAATATGAATACCAGATTGGACTCAAACTAATTGTGTGACCACAGGCCAATCATCATCATCAAGCATTTATATAGAATTCTAAGATTTATATATCACTTAACATACATTATCTCATTTAATTATATAACTCTTCAGTACCTTATAAACCATGAAAGATTATATCAATGTAATTAGCTATCATATTATCTCTCCACAATCTCACTTGTTTTTCACAACACTTTTGTGAGATGTGCAAGGAAAACTTCCCTCATCACCCCATTTCATGGATGTCGTGGAAGATGAAGTTCCAAAAAGCGATTTGCCTGTGTCTGTGCGGCTAGCTGAGTTATTTCATTCTTGTTCAGTCATTTCAGTCACATCCAACTCTTTGTGACTCCATTTGGGTTTTTCTTGGCAGAGATACCTGGAGTGGTTTCCCATTTCCTTCTCCAGCTCATTTTACAGATGAGGAAACTAAGGAAACCAGGGTTAAATGACTTGCCCAAAAATTACACAGTTAATAATGTCTGAGGCCAGATTTGAACTCTTGATTTCCTGACTCCAGTTTCAGCACTCTATATTCAATACACCACTTTGCTGCCCCAAAGTCTATTCATGGTCATCGTATAATGAAAAGAGTATAAAAATAGCGATCAAAAGACCTATGTTTCAACCTGGTCACTATCATGTATGATAGGCATGACCCTAAGCCACTCTCCCTCAACCAAAGATCAAATATTACCAATCCTAAATATTTCTCATTTGCTCTGAGGATTCAATGAAATTAATGTAGTCATTGGCATTTATACATCAACTATTCATTATCTCAGTTAAATCACACAGCAACCCTAAGAGATAGATCCTTTCAGTTTTATTATTCCAATTTCACAGATCAGAAACCTAAGTCTTCTAAAGAAACTTTCCTGCTCATCCTAACACAGCTAGTCTGGGTCAGTGAAGGGACCTGAACCCACATGTTCTTCACTTGAAGTCCAATACATTATCCACCATGTCACACTGCCTCTCTAAATATGGGAAACTGCTTTGAAAGCTGAAGTCTTGTACATATATAAGGTAGTGTAACCTATGTTCTAGCACCCTACACTCTGGGATTACATGGACCAGATTTTATTTTAGAGACAAATCCCTTTGGCTCCTTTCCCCCCACATGAATTTTCCCCTCTAGGAATCTCAGAATACAGTTTTGTCCAGGTCTCCACAGAGGTCCATAAAAGAACCACCCAGCTCCTGTGTAATAACAATATATGTCACACACACACACACACACACACCAATAACAACAACAGATAGGGCTCACAGTAACTCAGCAATAATCAATACAACTTTCTTCTCTCTCTGATGAGTCCTATCTTCCTCTCCCCTTGAGACCTATATAGCTCTTCTAATTCTTCAGAATCGTAACATCATAATATCAATGTGAATACATGTTAGCACCCAGTAACTATAAGGCATATAGTTGGTCCTCAATAAATAATTAGTGCATTAAACAGAATTTTTTTTCCATTTGAAAAATTTGAATGGGCCAATTCTTTCATATTGACAGATATAAAACTATTTGCAGAAAGATGATGAAATCTGGATACCTCTCGGGAGGGAAATGAAATTGGTGTCCCTTCTTCACCCTATAGATGCATATACTCATGGTACTGCCCTAATGCCTCTTAGAAGGAAACAAGCTTAGGGTTGCTAGAGAGGTAACCCCCTCCCATCAGACCTATACCTTCTTAGTAACTTATGGTAAAAATAACAGACTGTCAAGAGATTTGAGTCATGTCGTGTCTCAGTACCTTACTATTCCTCCAGATATGAGATTATGTGCATAATTCTCTTATCTCCAGGGGACTTATTACATTTCCCTCCTCTTTTTAGATGGGTAAGACCCCATACTCTCTAGGAATTTGGCATTTTCCAGAAATCCCCTTCCTTCTGTATCCAGGAATGTGGGATTCAGGAACTCCCACCACTTGCTCATGTGGTTTCTATCTCCTGAGATCCTTGACTAGGTTCAGAAACTCTTGCTTACCCAATGCTGCTATGCCTTGAGGCTGTCTCTTGGGCAGAGAAACCCTATTACCTTTTGCTGGCTAGCAGTGGTAGGGTTAAGAGTGATTGTTTGGAAACTGGTAAGTCACCCAGACAGGAACCTCCCCCCTCAAAAAAAAAACCCCTCTTCTCTTAGGTATCTACTCTCTGATCCAAACTCAACTCTCACTTAATCTCCCTCAAAAAGGATAACAGCAGTTATAGGCCTAACACAAAGGGATGGCTTTGACTCATAATAGTTTGAGTCAATCAGTTCATCCTTTATTTCTGAAATTTAAGGAATTTTCCAGGAGGGAGATGTATTCATGCCCAATGGATGCATTCATACCCAACACAGAAGGACAACAGTACCTTGCTGTAACTTCATCAAGTTGATCAGGCAACTCCCCTGATTCACCCTCTCAAAGAAAGTTTGTAGTCATATGAAAAAGGGATAAGTTCCCTGGTCTTCTTTGCTTCATAGTATACACACATCCCAATACAAACACAGTGCATGAAACTAATACCATTCCTTTACCTTTGACCTCATTTTATGCTTTTCCTCTATTGGTGGGAGTATTGTTATTCTGTGGAAATCTGCTTACACTTTGTGTCTCTTTTATAGACACATTCCTTTTGTAAATGTATTTATATTACATAATTTATTATCCTACATTGTAAGATTCTAAAGAGCAAAGACATAGAGCTGAATTAAACCATAGAGGCTCTCAGGGCCACCCCCTTCATCTTATAATTGAAGAGATTGATTTTCAGAGAGATTTGGACTTACCCAAAGTCACTTAGCTTTCTAGATATACTGACAGTGCTGAGATTCAAACTCAGGACTTGAAACTCCAAGTTCAGTACTCCTTACTCTGCACAAGGCAGTTAAATGATAAAGTAGATAGAATGCTGGATCTGGAATTAAGAAGACCTGAATTCAAATCCAACCTCAGATATTTACTAGCTATTGTCACCCTGGACAAGTCACCCTTTATCTGCCTCAGTTTATGCATCTGTAAAGTGGGATTAATAATAACACCTACCTTTAGTACTTGTAATTCTTGGCACACAGTAGCAATTTAATCCATGTTTATTGTTTATTGACTACATCCCAGGGTTATTGAGAGGAATAATATTTGTGATGAAATAAATTTTGCAAACCACTTTGCAAACTTTAAAGTAACATACATACACACACACACATATCATACCACACTGTGTCAGTAAGATTAAAAACTATGTTATTGTATCTGTTTACTACTGCATTTTTGTATCCCCTTCCAGGACAGAGCCTCAGAATCATAGTGTCATAGATTTAGAGGCACAAGAGACCTTGAAGGATAAGCATCCTATTATTCAAGAATCTGCCTGTTCTCTATCCAAAAACCTAAGGTTCAAGAAGTCCAATCCTGTCACTTTGTAGATGGGGAAACTGAAACCTAGAAGGGTTGAGTAACTTTCCCAGTCCAAGTCACATGGGTAGTGGTCGAGACAGGATTTGAATTCAGGTCCAAATTCAACACTCATTACATGGCACCATTCTGCTCAATAAGACTGTTCCTTATTTCTTTTTTGTATCCACCACCAGAACAAATCTATTCCCTTTTCTCCTGGAGCCTGGGTCTTCCAAATATACCTGTTGGTGTTCTAGATTTAAATGTTTCTCTGATTTTTGTCTGTGATAGGTATGAGTTAAATAAATATCTGTTGAACTCTGGAAGAATGGGTAAATAAATGGCATAAAACCTGATAGTCTTTCAAGTCAAAGTCACCCCTCTTTCACAGTTACTTCTCTGACACATTTTTCCCTCCCTTTTTCTTCATAAGTAAACTCCAGCCCTGCCTCACCCCAGCTCACATATACATGGAGACTCAGTTCTCTCTCTCCCTCCACATGAAAGCACTATGGACCAGCCTCAGGACTCAGGGTAACACAACACAATCATTCTCATAGCAGAGCAACCCGGGAGTTCTCTGGGTCTTGGGAAAGCTCATCCTCAGATGCCATAGAATCCCATGGAAGATGGGAAGGAAGAAGCTGGGACAGCTGCATTGCTCTCTCCAGCCCACACACCCCAGCTCTGTAGCTCTGGGTTTCCCAAATGGAAACAGATAAATTGGAAAGGGTACAACTTTCTAAGCTAGGGTGGTAGAAAAAGAAACAAAAACTACCACGTTGTGAGAGAAATAGCTGTGTTGCCATGAGATTTCTCCCCAATGGCCTCGGGCACCACTACCACCTGGTGACAAGTCTCAGATTCCACTAAGGTGGTATCTGTTATCATGGGAAACCAAGGATGCCCTTACTTGAGTAAGACTGAGACTGACATCACAATTCAAGCTGTTTCCTTGAGCTAGAGTGTGTGAGGTCTTTCTTCCAAGCTCAGCTTGTAATTATAGGACTGTGAGCCAAAGTACTCATATGCTCAGCTCAGGCTCTAGCCCCCACTTTCTTGGGGTATTAAAAGTATTATTTTCCCAGACAGTGCTATGCTATTTGAGGAAGCCTGAAGATTACGTGGAATTCATTTTTTTTTTTTTTGCAGTTACTCAGCAAGAAAATAATTCACATTTTCAGACCTGATTGAATTCCAAAAATGTTTCTCCCAACTATTCCTATCAGTCTATATTAAGGGATTAAGTAGAGTATGGTGGAGTCTGATGATCTGCTAGGAAAATTTCTGATATTTGGTCGGGCCTGAGTCCTCTCTCTCCAGTCAGATCCTTTCTTCCCTTTGAGGGATGGTACTCCTACTTTTCTTCTCCCACCTACAAAACCATGTGAGATCAGCAACCAATACATTTAAATGACTTCATCTGGATGGATGAGGACTTCAGGTACTTCAGGTGGATAAGAATTCTGATGGGCAAATGTTTAAGCAAACGAGACAGCAGGTGAAAGTCGAACCCAGGATCCAAGATTCGACTTTCCAGTCACACCCAGAAGCATCAGAGAGATCTCATGACATTCAGCTTCAGTTCAACACTGACTGCACTCCTATGATGTGAAAGGCACTACACCAGGTGCTGGAGTGGGGTAAGGGTGGGCAAGCCCTGTATTTGAGAAAGAAGCAAAGAAGTGCCTACTGTGTGCCAAGAACCGTCTTCAGCTTTTTACAAATATTTTTTATTTGATCCTCCCAACATCCCTGAGAGGGAGAGACTTTTATTATCCCCATTTTACAGTAAGGGAAACTGAGGCAGACAGCAATTAAGTAACTTTCTAGGGTCACAAAATTAGCGTCTGTGACTAGATTTGAGTTACGTTCTTTCCGACTCCAAGCTCAGTGCTCTATCTGCTAGACCAACAGCTGCATTTAATTATGGAGCTGACAACCTATCAGGATAGGGGTTTATCAACATGATGATATAGTTTAAGCTGGAAGGAACATTAGAGTCATGTCATCCAATTTCCTCATTGTAAAGAGGAAACTCAGGTCCCCAAAGGCTAAGTGAATTACCAAAGGTCTCACAACCATTAAGGAAGAGATCTGGGGTTTGAATTTGGAATTCTCTGAATTCAAATACATCACTGTTTCCAGTTGTTGGCCGAGTAGGTATCTGCACACCTGTTATACTTGTATACAGGTTAGAGGCATGGGTGCAGAGGACTTTGGATAAAGGTGTGTTCCAGTTTAGATGGCAGTATATGAATGTAAGGAAATAGTAGAGGAAAGAAATGGTTGGAAGGAAAGGAATCTTAGAACCTTGCTGGATTCATGATTTTGTCTGATATGTTTCTTTAGACTTTCTAAAAGCTGATGTGACCAAAATTCCATCATTCCTTCTAAGGAATATCCCTGCTCTTTCGTCTTCAACCTCCTTCTCTCCCATTGTCCAGTAGCATCCAGTTGGATTTGTTGGATTCCGTTGTCCAGTAGCATCTAATGGAATTTATTGGGATTCATGGTCCAGTAATATCCAACTGGATTTACTGGGTTCCAACCTTCAATGAACATTAGATCACATTTGTATCTCAGGGACTGCCTGGTGAGAGGATGGAGAAGTTTTGCAGAGAAAAGGAAAATTCACCTCAGAGGCTTGAATGTAGGTTGACAAAGTAAGGTTAAAAAAGAGGTCAATCTTCCAAATAAACTGAGTTTGTTGCTTCTATTCAAAGAGTTTCAAGATCCAAAATGGACCATATTAATGAATGTGTGCATGAACATGTGTTCACACATGTCTATGCATGCAAGTTCACACGTATCTATGCACGTACTTTCACATGTGTCTATGCACACATGTTTATAGGTGTCTATGAATATGCATTCACATGTTTCTGGGGAGGGGAAGTCATCAGAGCTTTTCAAAAGTATAAAGAAATATTGAAAAGGCTGTTGGTGGGGAAAGTTAAACCTCCTCTTTGTCTATACATGCATGTTCACATATGTGACTGCGCATGTATAAAGATGTCTGAATATACATATGTATACAGCATGCTCACAACTATGTAAAGAGTGCATTCACACATGTTTATACATGCATGCTTGCAACTGTGTATGTAGTGCATTCATATCTGTGTATACATGTGTTTTTGCACCTGTGTATATAGCACGTTCTCAACTGTATTGTATTGTATACAATGTATTCATAACCATGTATATAGTGTGTTTGCACCTGTGTATACAGTGTACTCATACTTGTGTCTACACATATGTTTGCACCTATGCATATACACACATGTGTACTTGTGCATACACATGTGTTCATGTATGCACAGGGTAAGTTGGGATTTTAAAGTCTATCAGACTTAAGGATGAGCTAAGACAAGCAGATATGAGGAAAATTGTCCAAGGCAGCAGTTGTGTATGCTTGGCTAGGACAAAGCATCACACCCTGTGGGCATAGTACTTTCTATTTAGGTTATCATCTATACATGCACATTCACACATCTATTCACACACTTCATATATGTCTATACACACATATTCACAGGTGTCATGGGGGTGGTCATCAGAGCTTTTAAAACATTTACAGAAATGTTTAAAAGGTTGTTGGCAGGGGACAGTTAAAGCTCTCTCTGTTTATACATGTATGTTCGCATGTTTCTATACATGCACATTCATATCTGTCTATACAGGTGTATTCATACATGTCTGGGGGGGAGGTCATCAAAACCTTTAAAAAGTATGAAGAAATGTTTCAAAGATTGCTGGTAGGGGCAGTTAAAGCTCTCCCCTTGTCTATACATGCTCCTTCACACTTGTCTGTATGCACACATTCACATATGTCTATACAGGCATGTCTACCCATGCGCATTCACACTTGTCTGGGGTGGGGAGGTTATCAGAGCTCTTTAAAAAGTATAAAGAAATGTTTGAAACAAGTGTCAAGGACCTAAAACTTGGACAACTCTCCTTCCCATCCATGAAGACTTTATCATTTTTATCACTGTTTCTATGATGAATTCCTGGCTTTGGGTTTTAAAATACCACAGGCTCTGAAGGATAACTTGCTACTTAAAAACTAATGGGATCTGAGTTGAGAAAGGAATGAATGATTGCCTGAAATGCAGCTCTCAGTGCTATGCAAAAAATAAAGGTGGGGGAGACCCATTCAGTGTACCAACTGCCCAGGCACCAACAGGCTGAAAGTGGGTACAAAAGAAAGATTAGAAATAGTAATGGACTTGGGGAGTGTAGGGAGATTTTAGGAATATTAGGACATATGGAATCCCTCTTTCAATCTAGTACAGACGGTGTCGAGCTTCCAACCATCCCCAATCCCTAACCCCATTTCTTCACTTTACCCAATAGAATGTAAACTCCTTGAGATTAGGGATTGTTTCTTTTTCTTTTTTTGAATTTATACCCCCCACCCAGGACTAGCATTGTGACTGGCACATCATAGGAGCTTAATAAATTCTTATTGGTTGATTGACTGATCTAATGCTTATAAGAAAGTCAGAGAAAGAGTATTCTACCAGACCTATCACTATCCCAATTGACAGTCATTGGGTCAGAATAAACCTTTGGAAAAAATGTGGAATTCTTAATGCAGAATTGAAGCTACTTAAAGCCTTGGTTTTTTTATAGACCTCTTTGTCTTTACATCTCTTTTGTCCCATAACAATCTACCTTGTACCATGCTCTGTTTTTATTCATTCCCATCTGTCTGCTGGATAGCTAGGTGGCACAGTAGATAGAGTGCCAGCCCAAGAACCAGGAAGAGTTCAAATCTGGCCTCAGACAGTAGTTCCTAGAAGTCATTTAACCCCATTTCCCTCAGTTTCCTCATCTGTAAATGAGCTGGAGAAGACAATGGCAAACCACTCTAATATTTTTGGCAAGAAAACCCCAAATGGGGTCATTAAGAGTCTGAAGCAACTCAACAATAATAAATCTCTGTGTTACTTAAAAGTAAGTTCCTTAAGGGCAAATACTTGGCTGCATTTTGTCATTTCATATCCTCCAATAGCTACTCCAGTGTCTTGTTATAATGTATGCTTAACAAATGCTTATGGGACTGACTGAAATGAAACTGAGCCAAAAAATCTCTCTCCCCTTGAGATAGGCCTTCGATAAGGCACAGTTTGGCACAGCTCAGGACTCCAAACCAGAAGGCCTAGGCTGAAGTACTGTTTCCAACATCTGTAGGAAGAAGATACCTTATGATTTTAGTGACTGTGCATTAGAGGGATCTAACATAAAAAAACTCACCTTATATTGGTTGGAGCATATGTGGTTTTGCCTTTGTTTGGCTTCATGGTACTGACTCTAAGCCTTTCATGCTATATGAGGCAATGTGGTAGAAGAGGATAGACTCCAGATCTTAGATTTGGAAAGACCTGGGTTTGAATCCTGATCCTAACCATAAGATCATAGATTTGGAGCTAAAAAAGACCTTAGAGGCCATCGAGTACAGCACCCTCATTACAAAATTGAGGTACAGAGTTGACGACAACTGAGGGCTTGGTAAAGCAAGAGAGAGTAGTCAAAGATGGTTTTAAGCCTCAATTTTTCATACAACAATTTGTCTCCATCTCTTTGTCCCAATAACAGGAATCTTTGTTTTTATGCAGACCTTCCTGGAGGGTCAAGGGTAAGATCTATGAACCAATGAGATTCTATACTTTTGGTTTGCTTCAACTGTATTTTCTGGGTATCAAACTAAGACCCTGAATGAAAAGGGCATTTCAGATCTTGAGGAATATCTGAGTTCCACTTTATTAGAGGGCAGTATGGACCCTTGAATAAAGTGTCCCTGATTCAGAGCTCAATCTCAGTTTCTTTTATGGTAGGTTGGATAAGTTTTAACCCTAAAATAGGGGCCATTCCTACAAAGGTTTGGCTATCCTTCCTGCCCCTTGTTTGGTCAGTAGTGCAGATATCTTCACTTTTGAAGGCTCAACTCAGATCACTGACTGAGACCCATCATTAGCCTTCGGGAATCATGGTGGCAGCTAATGGTGGCTCCAATCTGGCATCTTCTTTCCACTATTTTCTTGTGTTGGTCTTTTTTTTGCCTCTCTTCCTCCCCTTAAGGTTGAGATCAGCAGCCATCTGGGTAATCTGCCCTCTAGGTCAAGTCCAAAGGTTCCCCAGAGCTTGGGGAATGCAGAGCCAGCAGGAAGCTCCATGGTTTCTCCCCCTAACCACAAGCCTCTGTGGGTAGGCCCAAAAGATAGAATTTCATTCATAAAGTACTTTGAAAAATTAAAGCATTTCTATAAATGTCAGCCATTGTTAATATTGCTGTTAGCCTTGGGCAGTCAAGGCACACATTTACTTTTCTTTGTCACTTCCAATTCAAACTATGTTATAAAAATTGTCCTACGACAAGGAAAATGTAGGCCTGAAGTAACAGATGCTGAGAAACAAAAGCAGTGTGAATTCTCACTTGCCATATGCTGCAAGCCTCGGGGTTCTAGATATTCCCTAAGATGGGCCCCTTCATGAAGTAGAAAGCTGATGACCTTCAGAGGAAATAATCAAACCTGAAAGTGGTGGAGTGGTTTGCAGTCAGGCAAAAGTTTATATGACTTAGATCTTATAGAAGGGACCTAAAAAGCTATCCAGTCTGATGTCCTCATCCTAGTCCCAGTCAGGTTGAATGGATGGATGAAAAAATCACTGATAAAAAAGCACTGAAAAAGCAAAACCTAGTGTGTGCCAAGCACTGTGCTGTTTTTCTAGCTTCACATCCCTAATTAGGAACATAGCCAGGATTCAAACTCAGGTCCTCTGAGACGCCATATCCCATGGTCAACATGTTTCCCTGACCATCCTTCTCAATATCTGAATCAAGTAGTAAAAGTAGCAGGTAATCCCAGGTCTCTAGATGCCTAGGTTGATACTCTTTCTAATACACTGCAATGTTTTCTAGATGAAGACAGACAAAAGAAAGACCTTTCCTGCTCCATAAAGCTTCAGGAGGAGAGCCGGGTCACATCTAATTTATCTTTTCTGCAGTTAGTAGGTGACTAACAAGCCTGAGGGCAGTCAGGTAGTATAATGGATAGAGAGAGCACTGAGCTTGGAATCAGGAAGACTCATTCTCATGAGTTCAAATCCAGCCTCAAACACTTATTTGCTGTGTGACCCTGGGAAAATAATTTAACCCTGTTTGACTCAGTTTCCTCATCTATAAAATGTTGAACTCAGGTCTGGATCCTCTATCCACTGTTCTGCCTAACTATCCTGTGTTGAATTTAGGAAAAATCACTTTAGCAGCTGTGTAGAAAAATGATTGAAGTAGAGAAAGACGAAGTAGAGAGACCAGTTAAGAGACTGTTAAGAGTAGTCTAGCTGAGAAATGACGAGGGATTGAATTAAGATAGTACCTGTGCATGGAGGGAGAAAAGAATGAATGTAAAAGATGCTGCAGGGTTAGAAATGGCAAGATCTGACCTCTGATGGTATATTTGGGCTGAGAGGAGCCGAAGAAATCAAGAACTCCAGGGTTAGGAAAATGGGAGACAGCGAGAATGGTTGTACTTTTAGTAGAAATAGGGACATTTGGAAGAAGGGTAGGTTTGAGGGGGAAGAAAATGAATTTAGTTTTGACCATGTTGAGTTTGAGAAATCTCTGGGGTAGCCAGTTTGAAACTTCCAATAGGTGGTTGGTTATTTGGTCCTGAAATTCCAGAAGAGACCGGAGCTGATTATATACAATAGGAATGAGAGCAAGACTGGAAATGAGTTGGAGGGTGTTTGTTTGGGTTCAAAACAGCCCCATCATTTGGCCCCAAAACCCAAACAATTTCCTGCCTTTGATGGAACCAGCTGCTGAGTTCAGGGATGGTCTCAGAATCCATCTGACACTCCTTCCACCACCTCCTCCCTGTATTGGCAGATCCTTCTGTTCTTTCTCCAGAGGTGAATTATACTTGCACTTGTCCAGGAGGAGTAGCTGCCAGAAAACCCAATCTTTGTTTTCTTTATTAGTAACCCTTGTAATCGTAGTAGAAAACATGTGTGTTTCTTTAAAAAGCCATTCCTGGCAATTCTCTGGGTATATATCTATACCTCCCTGAACTTTTATGTGAGACAGATAAGGGAGTTTCCAAACAAAGCTTTCCCTTTATTTCTGCTCAGAAATAGCCATGGATTTCTTTCAGCAGGTCCCCCAAACAGGCAGCTGGAAGAAGCTGCAGTCTGTTCAGCAGCAGGGGCATCCTGGCACCTGGCATCATGGCCCCAACCTTACCTCATTAAGGCACAAAGCAGTGACAGGCTGTTTAAGGAAGATAGCATACTGAGTATCTTCTAATGCAAAGACATGCAGGGGGTGCATTTAATAAGCCATTAAGGCAACACCCTGTTAACTCTAAGTGCTAGAGAACATCTGGTCTGTTTTCCCTGTAGACTGTGGGCTGGCTTGTTTTCATTTCTTGGTGTTATAACCTTAAAACTGTCCCTTTGCCAAGCATTTGGAGAAGCCCTGCAGTGAATTAAAGAACAATGCATAAATAAATTGAATTAGCTTACACTTAATTCAGCTAGGGTCTGTAAAATACAATTTGGTCTCTGCTGTCAGTCTGTGGTGAATGGGTGCTTACACTTGGCTCTAGGCAGTGGTCTTGAATTTGGTCACAGATACTGATGGGTGTGGTGGGGAAAAGGGGGAGGATGTACATATGATGGAGATGAAAGTGCCCTGTCACAGTATTTGTGCCACCAATGGAAGCAACGTGCAACCTTTTTCAGAGAGAACTTCATAGTTCGATTCATCAAAAGAAAAAATTGTCTATATATTCCCAGTGTCTGACACATAGTAGGTAGTGAATAAATGCTTGCTGATTAATTATTTATTATAGTTTATTTCTTTTTTAGTAATTTTCCATAAATATGAACTTCAACTCTATCAGTGAAAAATACTTACTGAATGAGCTCATTCATTCATTCATTCAATATTAATGAGGATGCACTGTAGGCACAGTATAAGTGAAAATGCAAGGTGGAGGTAAGACATGTTCTTTGCCTTCATGGAGCCTACAAGTCTAGTAGGCCAATTAGACACTGACATAAGTAACCTTTGAAATATACTACCCCATTTCTATTTTGGTTGCTGAAGGGGATGAAAAATAATATTTGTATAAGGACGTTGATAAAATCAGCTTGAGAAAGAACATAACCCAGAGAGAAACAGTGAGTGGCTATATCCAAAAGGGATAATACCAAATTTCAAACCTGAGAAGTGACTAAGACTGTATGGAAATATTGAAGAAAGAAGAAATAAATTTATAAGGAAATATAATAAGCTCATTCTGGGATAAGCTAAATATGAAACGTTGATGCATAGTCAAGTAGCAATATCCTATATTTAGGACAGAGAAGGAGATTTTGAAGTCAGTTTCAAGGAGATGACAGATGAAAGAGAGGGTCAACAGGGCACAGTAGGTAGTATACTGGACTTGAAGCTCTTTAAATTTGGGTTCAGTTTTCACCTCTCACTTACTAACTGTTTAGTCATGATCAATTACTGGGAAAGTATCTAGGTTATCCCCATTACAGATAACTTTGCTGATGGTTTTCTATAAATACTACTTATCATTTTAAGGAAAGTTTCATTTATTCCTGTACTCTCTAGTGTTTTTTAATAGGAACGAGTGCTGCATTTTGTCAAAACTTTTTCCTGCTTCTGTCAAAATAATCATATGATTTCTGTTGGTTTTGTTATTGATATGGTCCATCATGCTCAAAGTTTCCTAATATTGAACCAACCCTGCAGTACTGGTATAAATTCCACTTGATTATGGTGTATTATCCTGGTGATAAATTGCTGTAATCTCTTTGTTAATATTTTGTTGAAAATTTTTGCATGAATATTCATTAGGGAAATTGGTCTATAATTTTCTTTCTATGCTTTGGTTCCTCCTAGTTTAGGTATCAGCATCTTATTTGTGTCATAAAAAGAATTTGGTAGGACTCCTCCTTTGCCTATTTTGCCAAATAGTTTATATAGTACTGGGATTAACTATTCTTTAAATGTTTGGTAGAATTCACTTGCAAATTTATCTGGCCTTGGATATTTTTTCTTAGGGAGTTCTTTGACGGCTTATTTAATTTCTTTTTCTAAAAAGGGGTTAAATATTTTATTTCCTCTTCTGTTAAACTGAGCAATTTAGGTTTTTGTAAATATTCATCCATTTCACTTAGATTGCCAGATGTACTGGCATACAGTTCAGCAAAATACCTCCCAATTATTGCTTTAATTTCCCCTTCGTTGTAATGGATCCACCCTTTTCATGTTTGATACTGGTAATATGGTTTTCTTCTTTTTTTAAAGCAAATTAAACAAAAGTTTATCTTTTTTTATTTTTTTCTTCATAAAACCAGCTCTTCTTTTATTAGTTCAATAGTTTTCTTGCTTTCAATTTTATTAATCTCTCCTTTGATTTTCAGAATTTCTAATTTGGTGTTTAATTAGGAATATTTAATTTATTCTTTTTCTAGTTTTTTAAATTGCATGCCCAATTCATTAATCTGCTCTTTCTCTTTTTATTCATGTTAGCATTTAGAGAAATAAATTTTCCCTAAGTACTGCTTTGACTATAGCTCATAAATTTTGGCATGGCCCATTTTTGTCATTCTCTTTGATGAAATTATTGGTTTTTTTCAGTGATTTGTTGCTTGACTCACTCATTCTTGAGGATTTGATTATTTAGTTTCCAATTAATTTTTAATCTATCTTTCCATGTCCCTTCATTACATGTAATTTTTATTGCATCATGATCTGAAAAGGATGTATTTATTATTTCTGCCTTTCTGTATTTGATTCGAGGTTTTTATGCCCTAATACATAGTCAATTTTTGTTTAAGTGCCATGAACAAAAAGATATATTCTTTTCTATCCCGATTCAATTTTCCCCAGAGGTCTATCATATCTAACTTTTCATCAGCCTCATTCTCTCTTCCAGAGTCATCCAAGTTCAGTGGCAAGACAAAAGTCATGAAAATTGGTGATGGTCCAGGTTTCACACAAATACATCATGGAATCATAGATTTAGAGCTAGAAAGAACTTTGGAAGTCAATTAATTCAAACTTCTCATTTATAGATGGGAGACTAAGACAGAAAGGCCCTTCCCAAGGTCAATCTGACAGTAAGTAGTAGAGTTGGGACTCAAACATAGTGCTTCTGACTCCAAATCCTATGCTTAGGGAGGAAGTTTAAAGGGAAAAAAGAGGGCCAAAAACAGAACCTTAGCGAAAACTACTTCATGGAGTTGGAAAGACAGGAAAAGAGAAAAGATCTTCACTTTCTATTAAAGTAGAACTCATAATAGTCTTTCCTGAACTTAAAATGTATGTGTGTATGTCTTTTTTTTCCCCAAGAACTTCAAATCTCTGCTTCATCTTCCTCATACCCCAGTAGCATCACTGGAAGTTGCCACCCCAGTAGAACTTAATGGAATAAGAGAACTAGTAGTGTGAAAAATATTCTCCATTTTAACATCAAGTTGGTGATTTAGTTTGGAGTTCTATGTCCATATGCCCTTTCCCATTATTTTATGCTATTCCTATGACTTTCTTTTGCTAGTAGAAAACTAATCTGTGCCAAAGAGTTTCTGCTCCACTTAGTCTCCCGTTCTTTGGGTTCCTTAATAGAGAAAAAGATGACTTGCCAAAATAATTGACATTAACAGTCAATATGTTTATGGTTAATTGACATTAACCAGTTTTTCCAACAAAAAACTATCATTAAGAATGGTGGCAATAGCCATATTACCAGTAAAAACCCTAATAAAATGATTAAAAAATTCTTAAAAGTTGCCGTCCTTGCCCAGAAGATTTCTGAATAATGTACTCTCTGGCCATCTCTTAAGAATAATAAGAGGAGAAAAAAGAATAATAAAGACAGAAAGTGGCAAGATCTATTAGATAAGGAGCAAGTAAACAAGACAAAATGTGACCTTACTAGAAAGCCCATAAAGAATGACAGTGGGAATGGAGGACCAGAGTTACCAAATAAACATTACAACAGAATAAGAAGGACAAGAGATTGAAGGAGTGTACTGGTTTCTTAGCACCTTTTAACCAATAACTGTAGAAAACAGTAAAAAAATAAAAAATAAAAAAGCAAAGAAGCACCATGATTTCACCTGGTCTCTTAACTGGATTCTACCCAGTTTCTTTTCAGTGTTCTAGTGCTCAGGGCTAAGTGAGCTTCATCTTTAAACTTAAGAAATATTTCTTTACTAAAATCACATGGGCATTCATCTAAGCCTATGTTTTCTAAAGCGGGAAGTGAGGAACAATGCATGCAGTCTGGGAAAGTTTATACTCGGCTCCTCCAGGCCAGACTGGTAGGAGAACAGGAGGAGCAGGATGTACTAAGAGTCTGCCTTGGGAGTTCCTTGTCCTTTACATTTAGAGTTTGAAAGAACTATGGAGACTGTCTGATTTAACCTCTAGTCCAGACTCCTCATATTATATACATAAAAACCTGGAAAGGGGACAAGCTAGGTGGCACAGCAGATAGAATGCCGGGATTGGGATCAGGAAGACTCATCTTCATGAGTTCAAGTCTGGTCTCAGCTACTTCCTAACTGTGTGATTCTGGGCAAGTCATTTAACTCTGTTGGTTTGTTTCCTTATCTGTAAAATAATCTAGAGAAGGAAATGGCAAATCACTCCAGGAGCTTTGCCAAGAACACCCCAAATGGGGTCACAAAGAATGGGACGTGATTGAAAATGACTGAACAAAACCTAGAGAAATTGTAACTTGCTCAAGGCCTCATAGGTCAAAACACAAATGAAGGATTCAAATCCAGAACTTCTCATTCTTATTCTAATGCTCTTTAAAGTACCTGTAAATATTAACTCAGTTGTTAGTACTCTAAATGTTAGATTCTTGCCCAAGGACCCTCATATAGACATACAACAAGAGGTTCTGAGTCACCTCAATCTTGAAATTCTTGTAAATGAAACAAGGGCACAGACAGAAATTGCTGGTGAATGAAAGGATGGTTACAGGTTCTCTTTGAAGAAGCAAATAAAAGAACGCCAGAATTGACTTTATGAAGTAATAATAATGAAATAAGAAACATCATTTCATGGGATATTTAATCACTTCATATTTTGATGCTTATCATAATTATTTTCAAAAATCCATTGTGACTAATTACAGTTTATGATGTCAACATCTGTAGAAGATGAAGAGATAGAAAAGATTCAGGAATAACAGATAAGATTCTCTGAATTAAATGAACATATACTTTGATCCTTGGTGACTTCAGTGCAAAGATATAAATAGGTAAGGATAATCAAATATATGTATATATATATATACTTATTTTATATATATATAAATATATTTGTGTTTGTGCATATTACCTAAACATATACATATATAAATAATTTCCTCCAACATATGTGTGTATCTATACATATATATATACAATTCCTGTATATGCATTGTATATATTTACATATGTGCCCACATATACACATATATGCATAGTTGGAAGGTATTGTTTAGAAGTAAATAGAAAGGCCAAAGTCTTATAAGATTATATGAAACTTCCTGTCTCTGCCTCATAAATGAGAAAATAATCAGAAGTTGCTAGGCATGGTGAGTACTGAATAACTTCCCAAAAATAAAGTAGATTACACAACATTTTAACAGATAGAGAAATCTGATTGCCAATGTAGAATCCATTCCTAAATTGATGGTCTGTGTACAGACAGTTCACATCTGGTCTCATACTTCACACTCACTAGCTGTGTGACTTGTGTAAGCAAATCACTTAACCCTGATTGCCTGGCCAAAATAATATAACAATAAAAGACTAGCAGAAAGAATTAAAAAATGAGATAAAATGTCATTCAGTTGAAATAACTCCTACCTGATCTACTGAAACAAGTTATTTAATGTTACCAAATAATGAGAAATTGACGGAGGAAAGGTTGTGAACTATAATAATTTTATATAGAAGCTTACAATGTACCTAACACAATACTCCAATGTTTATTAGTGCCTGGCACATAGTGGGCCTGGTAATAAATATTGATTGATTAGTTAATGTAAACCAGTAGCCATAATTAAAAAAATAAAAATGAAGAGCTCAAAACAGTCTAGACGTCATCTTAATCAACAAAAACTGACTCAGTAGGTGGGAAGACAGTGGCAAAGGGTAACACTGGCTTATAATATAAAGCTGGTTACAAAATTTTACAGAGAAGGATGGTGGAAGACTATGAACCATATTGCCTTAAAAACAAGAATAAGCATTAGATATTAAAACCGGTATTTAAAAAGTTCAACAAGAGACTCAACAAAGCAAATGCATCCCAAGGCCATTTAAGGATAAAACTGCATCGGACAACAAACCGATGGCTGATGGGAAAGATCTGCAATGTTTTTCTTCTTAATAACAAACTTTTTTCACCGTGATGGACAATGGAAACCCCCTTCCCCCATTTAGATTCTAAATCACTATTTGGATTTGCTTGTAGAGGGGGCCACTAAAAAGAACAGAAAAGGGGAAAAACAGCTGTAGTAACGCAAGTGTACACAGGGTGGGCTGTGCTGATGGTGACACCATTTTGCATCATTGAAGGAATCATTCCTCAAAGTATTTTAACAGAGAAAGACACCAAAGACACCAAAAAAATCTTCCACCCTTACCAAAAAAAGCAAGTGAAAGGACATCAGTTATTAGTGAACAACATGTTCACTTGCCAATCTATGAACAATTTTTAATACAATAGTTTACACAGATAAGCATGGAAGACATCCCATTGGACAGGAACAGAACCATTTTCACAAGTGAGATTTCATAGTTTATCACATCTTAACCATCACATAATAGATTGAAAGATGTGGGACATAAAAAATCCAAATGTTGGCTGATTAATTTTTAAAATTGAATCAGTAGAACAAAACTTCACCTTAGAAGCTCTCCTCCTAAAAAGTTTTTCCAATGTATTTTTCAAAATTATACAAGATTACTTTAAAGCTATTTAAACATCACTTTGTCAGTCCTGTGATTATTGAGACATGAAAGAGGGAGACATGTTTGTCAGTGTTCACTACTGTCAGTGGAGAAGATCCAGTACAGTTCAAGTTGAAGAGATAATCCTTATAAATGATGAGGACCTTTAGTACTCTTGTTGCAAATGAGATTTTTTTTAATGAAATCAAGTCCACAAACATTTCAAAACTTTCTGCATAAGATAGAAATGCTTTTTCAAAAAAGTTCTAACTATAAAATAGGAAAAATCAAATAAAAGATATCTATTGCCAGACTACGATATACAGTTGGATTGACAGCTTATAGCATTTGTTTATATAGCTCTAGGATAAATGGACAATGAATTGAGCCTAGAATTTAATGGGACAAGGACTGGCGAACTAATTGCCTTTGGGAAATTTCAAAGTTCTTTTAATGACTTCAACCTTCTCCCTGAAACAGACCCATTTTTCTAATACCAATGCTCATCAGGTGATGAATCATGTTACACTAAGGTCTCTGAAAGATTGAAGTTGGGGATTGCCCAATAGGTAATGAAGAGACACGGCAGGTGCCAGCAGGCCTAGCTGCAACATGTTGCAAATGAAGAAAAATGAAAGAACTGGGTAATTACGAGGGAAATGTCTGAGCAAAAAAGAAGATGGTCTTCTTGCATGACCCAGAAGCAGTAGCTATAGAGTCTATGAGAAAAGGAGTTACTAGTATAAAAATAGGATAAAAGGTTAACAACTCGGTCCGTACCCCTGAACATCTAACCAATGCACTTACAGAAAAGTAGCAACCCTGGCTGCCTGGCCTCGTCAACCAAACAACAAACTGATTGAGACAATTTTTCAATTGACTGTTTTCAATCCTTGTAGACTGGCTGAGTTTTTTAAGTTATTTAAGAATCACATTTCTTTAAACCCTTATAACTCCAACATGTGTTGTTGAGAAAAAGTAGTTTTAAAAGTTACCCTATTTTCCCATCCTCTGTGGGCCATATTGCTTTTCTCAGTACCTTTCCTGCCTTTTACTTCAAAGAAAAGTAATGGCACTGAGACGATTTCTCCATTTCTTCCTCTATCTCTATCCATTCCAAGGGGCTGGGTGATTTCCTTCCTACTCGGGGGGAGAACAAGCAGTAAGTTCCTGTGATGAGTTATTTGAGGGGTCAGGACCAAGTTTTGGGGGAGTGTTTCTTTGGTACATTTTTTTTTGACATCAATTCTATGTGTGGTTAAAAAAAATCACACATAAACACTGTCTTTGTTGCCAGTTAATTGTATTGGTATTTATAACTATAGTTGACATTTATGAAAGATTTTGGGTTTTACAAAGTGTTTTACAAACATGATCTCCTGTTGTCCCTATGATAGCCTTGTGAGGTAGGTGCTACAGTCACTATTTTTATCTCCATTTTACAGAGGAAGAGACTGATGTTCAAAGGTCTGTCTCAGCCCAGGGACTATACAGCCAGCAAGCAGTATAGAGGGGATCCAAACCCACCTCTTCTTCACCTCTTTTCTAGGACTGTGACATTGAGCAAACCACAACTGTACAGAAATTTGGCATTCCTGCCGAGTTAGGGAATGAGATCACCATGCTGTAGGATAACGGTTTGGGGAGAGGGGAGAGGTGGGATGTCTCTGTGGAAATATTTTATCCGGACAAAGAGGGATTCTCCACTTCATGATTCTAATGAGTTCCCATGTGGAAAGATGCTGAGATTTGGCCACTTAACCTCCCCTCCCCCCTCTCCCCCAATATAGATGGATGCAGTAGGACTCCATAGAGGCAGAATCCAAACACAAGAGGCAGGGAGAAGGGAGACACTGATTTATGGAGAGGAGGTTAAAAAAAATAGAGATTCATACCAGCAGCAACAGCCAACACAGAAACAAGGTGGTCTAACTGTACAAAAAGGGGGAAGGGGGGTGTCCTGATATTTGAAAGAAAGAAAATGGATTCTCTCGGAAAATGTTTGAATATGAAATTAATAGTAGCACACCCTCCACTGAAAAACTCCTTGCTTCTGCATGTGCTTTACCTGACTTTTCCTACCTACCTTAAGATGGCATAAGAAATAGGGCGCTGGACTTGGAGTCAGGATACCAGACTTAGAATTCTGCTTCAGATACTTCCTAGCTGTCAGACCTTGGGCAAGTCACTTAAACGCTTTCACACTGTTTTCTCATTTGTAAAATAGGAATAATAAATAACACCAATTTCATAGGGTTGTTGTAAAGATTAAATGAGACTATATATACCAAGCTATCTGCAAACCTTAAAGCCCTGTATAAATTACCTTTTAGTGCCATTGTAAAGCAAGTACTCTCTCTGTGTCTCTCTATCTCTCTGTCTTTGTTTCTGTCTCTCTGTCTCTCACAAACACACACACACACACACACACACATACACACACACACGCACACATATTTTCTAACCTAATATAAAGAATTTGGAACTGGAAAGCAATTGTCCAAGTCCCATAGTGAAAACTTAAGGACAGCAATGGACTGCAGAAAGTATGGGAGCTTTATTATTAGGGTGGGAGGAGGGGGAGGAATTATAGCTAAGGTAAAGTTTAGGTGTTCCATAAAGTCTCATGGTCTCTTCCCCATTTGGGTTTCATTATCAATGAGGCCTATAAATATTGAAAACTATGACTGGGGAGAGCCCAGCCATTAACAGCTTATTTTAATAGGCTTGAGAATGGGGAAAAATACAAACTGCATTTTGGAAATATAATAGAAACCCCTGGGGAATGTGTCTGCATTGATTCACCTTCTATTAGTCCTTCTATGTTTTGTTTCAATAAAGGGGGCATGATTTATGATCAGTTCAGTTTTACCATTGAGAGGAGTGGGAGGCACCTGGAGTGGAGCCCAATCTTTCTTGAGTCTTGCCACCCAGAGTGCCAGTTCCATAGAGGAGTGGCTGTATTTAGCTGTGGGTACAGGCCAGGGAGGAATCTTGCCAGTTCAGGCCACCTGGGTAGACTTGGCTGCTTCATGAGAAAACTCATGATGAAGCTCTTGCCTGCCCCACCTTCTGAGGTCCCATTCCCTGGGCCAAATTCTCCAGAGGAATACACCCTCCTTCCCATCCCAACATTTTTCCTGGAATAGCAAGAACACCATTCTGTACTCTGAAGATACCACCAAAGGGAAAGAGCATCCAGAAACTGGGTTATTTTTTTGAAGGGAGTTGTCTAGGGATTGATAGTGGATCATGAGATCACAGGGTCATAGCTGGAGGGGACCTCAGCATCTATCTAGTTTAAACCCCTTCACCTTACAGATGAGAAAACTGAGTCCCAAGGAGGTGAGGTAATTTGTCCCAAGTCATATCATTAGTGAGTCTGTAAATAAGCATTTATTAAGTACTTGCTGTGTGCCAGGCACGGGGCTAGAAATAGAAATACAAGCCAAAAGTAAGACAGTCTGCCCTCCTGGAGCTTAATTTCTGATGAGGGAAGATGACACATAAAAGAAAACTGAGAGAGGTGAGAGGGGAATGAAGATACTTGGATGGAGGCATGGTAGAGGAAGTCCCACAGCGCAACCTGGAGAGGAATGAGACATGGCCGACCTGGACACCCTCCTTAAATGGAGGTTCTGGAGGAACAACTCAAAGAGAGAGAAAGGCCATGTGAGTGGAGGCATCAGAGGTGCCATTTGAACCCAGATTGTTTGAGTCCAGAGCCTTTACCTTCCCCATCCCCAGCATAGAGAGGAACTGGAGCTGGGATGGGGTGCAGGAATGAGACGATCAGGTAAGGTGTTTGCACACTTGAATCTGGTAAAAATGATAATATTGCCCCCCTTTCCCCTTCCTTTGACCTGTAGTGAAACCCTTAATCTGTGCCAGTGGGCACCTCCCATCTCAGTAAGGCTTGTGTTGCTCAACAAAGAGCCAGAGTGCCTGTCCAGGCCAGCAGACAGGGGGTTCACAAATAGAAAACCATTGACTTATTTTTTTACATTTAATTTTTTCCTTAGTTGCATGTAAACAGAAATATTTAACACATTTAAATTTTAATTTAATTCTCTCCCTCCCTGCCTCCCTTCTCCACTCCTTAAGAAAGCAAGCAATTTTATGTAGATTCTACATATGCAGTCATGCAAAGCATTTCCATATTAGCCATGTTGCAGAAGAAAACACAGGCTAAAAAAAATAAGAATATTAACATTTAAAAAGTGTACTTCCATCTACATTCAGCCCCCATTCCTTCTCTAGAGGTGGATAGCATTTTTCATCATGAGTCCTTTAGTTGTTTTGACTTACTTTTTAATACAATGCCCTTGAATTGCTGACCTTCATACTTCTTCTTTCCCACCCAAAATGCTTGTGCTTTTGTTTTAACCTACCCCAAGTAATCTAGATTTCTTTAAACAGCTCAATATTTGCAGCACTATGAATTCTTATTTCCTTTCTCAGGCTAGCTGCACACTACTTAAACATCACAGACTTCTATTTCCTCCCCTATAGCCCTTCTAGAACACAGGAATCATTCACATCCTGCTAGCAAGGTCAGTAGGTCCTGAACCTTATAGACAAGATCTTCAGGAAGACAAGACTACATGGATTTGATGTTGTGTTTTGTCTTAGTCAAAGTGACACGTTTGTGGAGTGGTCACCCTGAGCAAAGTTTAGCATAAAGTCAAGGATTATGCATGATTACTCCTTTCTGATCTATTGCAATGTCTACTACTTCTCCACACAGTCCCAGGAATGATGCTTTGACCTGTAGCCAGCTCATTTCTAACTGTCTCAGTTCAGCTTCTTTAAGTTCCCACGTTTGCCTGAGTCAAAACTCATTTATTTCAGGGGTAAGCTAACATCTCCTCTCTAAGGAATCTTCCATAGATAACATCATGTTCCAAAGATTAGTCAATATGTGGAAATCCAAGCATTAGTATTATCAATAGTCACCTCTGTCTTTACTCTATCATTAATATATCATTCATTGTAGCTCTAACTAGGCCTAAAGATACCTTTATGAGCTATCTAAGAGAAAAGTACTGGGTAAAAAAAAAAATCTTACCCATCCAAAAGATTTTCCTCTAAGCTAAAACATTTAAATGGAGGTTTAATAGATACTGTTGATAGCCATTTGCCTACTCATCTCATGGGCAATAATGGTACATATTAATTGATTGACTTCTGCATTTGATGTTCCATTCCTGGCAACTATGACAAGCATTATAACATGAGTTCATAGGCACTATGATAGAATAAAAACATCAAGGCTGAGTGTGGAGTAACAGATGGGACACTGAACTTGGAGAGAAGGAGACCTTGAATGAAACCCTTTCTTATTACTATCTAAATGGCCCTGGCTAAGTCATTTGATCTTTCTTTGCCTCAGTTTCCCCATATGTAAAAGGAGAGGACTCAGTGACCTCTGAAGTCCTTTCCAACTCTAAATCTGTGATCCTACAGCCCTGGTTTCTCTCTCAGTAATTGGTAACAGACAAACAAGCATTGTCCTCATGGCGAGCTAAGGATTCACCTACCACTACACCCAATGAAGTATGATTGAGGGAGATACCAGGAACTAACTGCTCCTGCTTTCGTAGATAGATTCAGTGTTCAATCCAGTACTGAGCCAGTCTTAAGATAATGCTCATGCTTGAACAAGGCTGCCAGCTCCACTAACTTTTTTTGCCAACATTGGCAAGCTTTTGTGAGGAAGTTTTCTCTGATGAGCATGATTTTTTCTCTTATTTTCCAGTGTTCTTTCTAAATCTTTGCTGCTACTTTCCCAAGAGCTATGGGAGGGGAAGCTCTGTAAGTGACCTTACCCAGAGTTAACACTGGGGCTTTATCTTCAGCTGCCACATTACTTAAACATGCTCCTGGAAAAGACTGGTGAACTGGATTATATGACCAAGCTGCTTGAGATCTCAGAGACAAGAAACCTTTAATTAAGCAATGATTTAGCAGAGATTGTTGTGCATCACAAGGTGAGTTACAACTTTGTCCTTGATAATGCTATCTGAGACCTTTTCTCTTTTCTTGGTCTTGCCTTTATCAAAGGTTGTGGTACCCTGAAGTTGGATGTCTGTGATACCCAGTACAAAGAGCTATGCTGTATGTGTTGTTGTTTAGTCATTTTTTTCAGACTTATCTGACTTTTCCTGACCCTATTTGGAGTTTCCTTGGCAGAGATAATGGAGTGGTTTGCCATTTCCTTCTCCTGCTCATTTGACAGATGAGGAACTGAGGCAAAGAGGGTTAAGTGACTTGCCTGGCATACAACTTAGTAAGTATCTGAAGCCAGATATGAACTCAGATCCTCCTGACTCCAGGACCAGTTCTCTATTCACTGTACCACCTATCTTGCTATGTTATATGTACCATATGACTATTTAACATGTGGTAAGAGCAATATGTATTACAGGCCTACACACCTTGCTGCCTTGCTGTGACTTATGACCCTTGGACTGCTTGCTGTGCCCAAGGATTTCCTCTACATACAAAGGATGTTTTCCTTTACATTTTTCAAGCCAATCCCAATCCCGCCAAATCTTTTGGTGGGCTGCAAGTTGTGCAGGCCTGATCTATTGCTCTTCTGATTGGGAACCATCACAACCAACCTATTGTTCAGCTAGAAATCTACCATGGCGATCCAGAACATTTGATTGGTCCAAAGAACTTAGGCTTAAACTATTTAACTCCCTGGTCACCTAAGACATAATGTCCCAGAGCTTAAGTAATTGAGTTCCTCAGGTTTCTGACAATAATAGTCATAAGATTAATTAAGCCTTATTGAAATTTTAGTTGAGGTAGAGCCAGACTCTTCCCTAGTGGAAAAGATCCACCATTTTACCTCTGAAGTTAATTTGGCTCCTATCTTGTCAGCAAGCGAAGCTACTGAAGACCTAGAAAAGACAGTTGTTACAGAAACGGATGTAATGTTATCAATGGAAATGTCATTCATGAAGATACATTATCATTTCCTTTGCTTCTGTGACCTAAGGACCTCTGGGTCTTTCCATCTGACCAGCAACTGAAATATCAGAGTTGTGAACTCCCTGAGAGCAGGGACTGCCTTGCCTTTGTTTGTATTCCCTCAAAGGAAGTACTTAAAAGACTTTTCATTCATTCATTCATTTGTTCATTCATTTCCCTAATCTTTCCGTTTAGTAGCCCTGTCAAAAAAGGAAATAAGTTTCATCTGGCCTGACATGTTCTTGATAAAGCCAAGCTTTCTTTTCTCCAGGTTCATCAGTTATCTCTTTAGTTAAACATTCTAGAATTTATTCAGGAGTCAATCAAACCCAGTAGGATCTTGGCAGCAGACTTTATTTTGTTCTTTTTTTACAGATTGGGACATATGATGATGATGATGAATAGCTAACATATATATAGCGCACAGGCACTGTGCTAAGTGCTTTACAGTTAATATCTCATTTGATTCTCACAACAACCCTGTGAACTAGTTACTATTATTATACCAACTATACAGATGAGGAAACTGAGGCAAACAAAGTTTAACTGACTCACCCAGGATCATACAGCTAGTAAGTGTTCGAAATCAAATTTGAATTCAGGTTTTTTTATGACTCCAAATCCCTCCAAAGTTCTATTCACTGTGCACCTGATATTTGCTTTTCTCCATTTTTTATGGTACCTTTCCCATTGTCCATGACTTTTTAAAGATTACAGACTTTGTCAATAACTATATAAGCCAGTCTTCTCCATATGCCATATTATAGTTCATCTGAGCCTACTATCTTGAAATCATGAGGAATGACTTAGAGGTCAATGATTCTCACCCTGCTTATCTTGGTATCCACTCCTGTTGTTCTGTCCTTTCTTATTCTCCTTGGTAGAGAAAACAGAAGTAAAATAAGAGCTTAGCAACTTTGCCTCCTCCATGTATTCATCATCATTTCCCATCCTCTCTCCAACATGGTTAATGTCCACTGTCCTTTTTGTCCAGAGTTAGCTTTCAATGTCCCAGCAGTAATAAGCTCACTGTCATACTGGAGGAATAATGGTTAGTACTTATGTCATTGACTATGTGGATAAATAGTACAGGGACACACAGCAACATATGTGTATATGTATGTATGAGACTGTGTCTCCTCACAGTGGCTTGCAGTTCCTTTATCTTTTTTTTTTAAACATGGGACAATGGAACAAAGTGCCTCCAATACATTAGTTTTGGCTCAGGTTCCAATTTCGTTTTTCCATAGCAAACACATAATACATCAAACAATACAGAGTTCTCAAATAACCAGGCAGTTCCCTTCCTTGGGCCCCTATGTCCTCTATTTGGCTTTCTTTCAGACATTTTTACAATTATATTAAGTCAAATTTAGATGAAGATAAACGATGATAAATACACCATACAGCAACAATGCATAGTCTTTGATAAATTATTTTGGTGGGCTTTTTTGTTTTGTTTTGTTTTTTATCTTGAGCCCAGATCCAAAACATCTGGCTACTGCTCTCATTGCCCTGAACCCTTTGCTCTTTGGGTTTTTTTGCATTTTTAAAGGATGAGCGTAATCTTACATTGCAAAATGCACATGATTAAACATTCTAATCCAGAGATTTAGACTTATGGGAAACAAGATGATTCTGAGTGATACTCACATCAGTTGAACTACTAGTCCAATACTAGGTAAGGCTATAAAGATGAATCCTTTGCCATTTATTTATGCGTGTTAATTGACAAATATATACATCACTTAAATAGCTAATGCTTGTATTTTGTTCATTTGGGGCATATTTAGAACTTAATTTTCTGCTTCTGTCATGAGGAAAGAATCTTCAGTGGTTCCTTCTTTGCTACTGAATTAAGTCCAGACTCCCCACCTGGTATTCAAGACTTTTAACAGATCAATTTTCATTCCATCTTTATCTTACATTACTCTTCCTCTTGCACTCTATGATTTAGCTGATATGGAATACTCACTGTTCCACACACAGACCTTACACTTTTATACCATCCCAACTCCAAACCTATTCATGTCATTCCCTATACTTGTTAAATGTCTTCTCCCCTTACCCCATACGGACATACCTATAACCCAGTGCTCCTGCTGGATGTGATCTTTCCCCCTTTGGAACTCACATACTGCTTCCTACTTCTCTTCTTTGCCCACCATATTCTTTTCAACATTTTGGTTACTTATATTATCTCTGCTGCTAGATTATTAGCTCATTGATGTCAGGGGCCATCTCTTGTATCATATCTTCTCTGTCTTTGGATCCTCCATTGCAGCTTGCATAATTTCTTCATAAGAGCTAATAACCTTACTGATGCCTGTCAGATCTCGGATCCTCATTCCCAGGATCATTCTGTTTGCCTGGCTAGACGTTCCTGACTAACCAATATTTTTCAGCAATTTTTCATCCTAGCTAATCTTATTTCCTTTTCACAGGCTGGGGCATCAAATGGTTAGGTGGTGGCAAGGGCAGCAGCTAATATAACTGAACACATTTATTGAAAACTAAAGAAGATAATAGTTCAAATCCATGTTTCCCTGATCCTATTCCCAGCACTACCCTGTGACTCTAAAAAACTATTTATGGCATAACTAGGAACTAATCAAAAAATATTTTCTCTATTGAGGATGTACTTGTCCTCTCTTACCCTTGCCTGCAGTTGACTGTAATGTGTTTGTAGTATCAGAGGAAGCAGACAGTTCATATTCAGCAATGTTGAATTGGTAATGGAATGAAACACTCCACCAAAAACAGGAGTAAAGGGAGACCTGAACCCTAATCAGTCAATAAATATTTATTGAAGACCTACTATGCAGTAGCTGGGTACTACTCTAGGTACTAGGAAAGATTTGAAGCAGTAAAAGTCATAGGTCCTGCATTCTAGGAGTTAATAGATTAATTGGAGGAATCACCATTAAGCAATCAAAGGAGTTTATAAAATAAATAGCAATAGTGTAGTATAAAATCAGAAGGGCAACCAAAGCTCAAAGATCAAAGTTCAAAATCCAAAGCAAGGAAAGATGAAGGTTACTATGCTACTCTACAAACAATTCTGAGATGGGAGTGGAATATAGACACAGTTCATCTTTGAATTATTTTTCTTTCTGGGTCAATTGTTTAATTTTAAAACCAAATTGTTTTATCTTTTTTAAAAAATAGATAAATCCATTGTTGCTTTTTGCTTTATGCCACAGTCATATATTCTTAAGATTCGCTCTTCATTGAACATCTCCGTCCCCTTGCAACCATCCTTCCCCATCCAAAAAAAAAAAATAAAAACCTTAATCAAAACATCGTACCATCATCTGATTGTATATATAATGCATTCCACATCAATGGTCCTAACTTCTTTGAGAGATAAAAGATATGTTTCCTTATCACTTCTCCAAGATTGAGATTGTTCACTACCTTTCATCACAATTGGACTGCGTTTAATTGTTTTTACCATTTAAAGTGTTGTAGTCATCACTTAGATTTTTCTCTTGATTCAGTTTTCTTTCTTTACTCAACATCATACAAGTCCTCTCTCTGTTTTTCTGAATTTTTCATATGAATCATTTCTTATGATACAATAAACCATCCCTCCCCCAATCCAGTCATGTTTGTAGAGTCGTTTCAAAACAACAATTCCTCTGGCCCTATGTATATTTTGTACTGAGTTAAAACTAAAATCAACATGATACAATTCCTAAAATATTAGAGAAAGATGATTAGGGATTGGTGCTGGCTTGGTCAAATATGTAGATATATTTGCCTAGCTTGCTCCTGTAACACAATCCTGTGTAAATCATCTTCTTTTTCTGCCATCTGAGTTTTATCAGGGAAATGCTTTTACCATAATTCATCCTGAACACATCAGGATCTACCTTCACAAGAGTAATTAACCACTGCCCAGGAAAAGCAGATAAAAATTTAGAATGAATTACACAAAGAGATTAGAATGTAAACATAGAAACCTCAATTAACCTTCTAATCCATAGGTCAGGAGGAGGAGGAGGAGGTCTTCCAGTTACAAGAAAAATAAAATGTGGATTTACTAGTGGCCCGAGGAAACTGGGTGGCAGGATTTGGATCACAGTTATGAATTGTGTTAATGGAGGGCAAAGAGATCTGAGGTTCAGTTTGAAAAAAAAAAACCCTCTGGGTCCAGGTGTACAGCCAAAGCTAACCCCAAATGCGAGAGTGTTTCAAATACAGGAGTTCTGGCTACAGCTGAGCCAGAGCAAGCACAAACTATGCATTTCAGGATTCTCATTTCCTGCTTGCTCTAGGTGAAAAGAAAGGTTGATGTGAGAGAGTCTATATTAACGTAAACAAGCAACAACACCTTCTCAAGTCCATAAAATAGGTTGGTGTTTAGTTTGTTTCAGTTTTAGGTGAAGGTGCATACTGGTCCTCATTGTATATAACGCGGGGCACACAGCCCACCTCGGCACAATGCCCATGGGAGTCAAGCAAGGACAATTGGAGTATTGTCCTGTAGGTTTTCTGGTTCATGTATCCTTGGCAGTGACAGACCCATAAGGAATTCTTGAGTAGGTGGGTGTGGGTGGTTGACTATTTATATCCACAAATATTAACTCAAAGTCTGAGAGAAATTTTCCTGAGATGTGCTCTAGTCCTTCACCAGTCAGTGGCCAGGAAGTAAAGAATGGCCAGAAGAAGATTGCATGTGTTTCTTACCATCTCTTTTCCCTCATAACTGAATCTGCAACTTTGCCTGTTCCTATACCAGTCAACCAGATGCAAACAGAAATTTTCAAGAAAATTTATTTAGTCAGTATATTGGAGACAAGACATCTGGATGATAGACAGAAGTTGGGAGATGTTTTTGTAGAGATTCAGAGGATTTATTATGTTCCATTATATTGTGGCCACAGAACCCTCAAACAGAAACCTTCCTTAATTTTCACTAATCTGATGACCTTCAAACAAGAGGTTGTAGAGATTCCCTTCCCAACACCATGACTTTGGGACCAGAGCTTGACCCTTTAATTGTTTTTCATGGCCTTTCCTCTGCCTTTCATGCTATGGCATCAGTATATTTCACTCTAAGTCAGATCTATTTTACAACAGTATCAGATATTCCAGAATATAAACTTTATTTTCCCCTCAGGACTGATTTAGCTGCATCCTAGAAAATTTGACCTCTCCAAAACTGAAAGAGGGACATTAAAATCTCCCAAACTTCTCATATTGGAAGTACCTTTCACTTCTGGGGTCTCTCCTCTCTTCTCTGTCTCCTTCTTCCTCTTCGTCTCTGTCTCCATCTCCTTTCCTCTTACTACAATGCCTCTAGTTCAAGTACCTTCATTTCCTCATAGTCAGCCACATCCCATTTTCAGCTTTCTTTTATGTGTTGTCTTCTGTACTGGGGAAAAGAGAAGGAAGGCATCCTCTCTAGATGGAATTTCAAGAAAATTCCCCAAGTCCTTATTACAATTAAACAATCTGACTCTTTGCAACTTTCAGCTGTCCCATATTCTACCCTCTGAGACCAAGCAGAACAAATCTAACCCATTTCATGTGACAGCCTTTCATGCATTGAAGAAAACTATCATATCCCACACCTGAATCTTCTCTTTATCAAGTTAAATATCCACAAGTTCTTTTAACTAATCCTTACAGAGACAGCTAGATAGTGAAATGGATAAAAGGTAGAGCAGGGAGTCAGGAAGACCTGCATTCAAATCCAGACTCAACCAAATCCTAGTTGCGTGACCCTCAGCAAGTCACTTAACCTCCGTCTGCTTCAGTTTCATCATCTGTAAAATGGAGATAACAGCACCTATTCCATGTTTATTGTCAGGATCAAGCTGGATAGTATTTATAAAGTACTTAGTACAGTACCTGGCTGTTAGGTTGTGGTTACTATTATTATAATGTGGCTTGATCTCAAGCCCTTCATCACTCTAGTCACCCTCCTCTGGACCTCATGTACCTCATCAATATCTTCCCCAAAATATGGCATCTAAAGCTGAGCAAAGTACTCCAGAGGTGACCTGCTTTATTCTGGACCTGATGCCTTCTCAAAGCAGCCTAACCCCACATCAGTGTTCCATATTCTATTGTTACTTTATCCTGAACTAGACTATTAAATTTTTTCATAGAGACTGTTCTCTAGACCGAATTCCCCAAATACCTCTAGAATTGATTTTTTAAAAATCCAAATGTAAGGCTTTATATTTTTCCATATTAAATTTCACTTATAATAATAAGAAGTGATTCTGCTTATTGTTGCAGCTTATCATGAAGCTTCTTTTGGATCCTGACCCCATCATGTAATGTGTCAAAAATCCCTCTTATTTTTAACTCTTCTGAAAATTTGATAAGGATCTATACCCATACCTAATAAAACGCTAATAAAAATTTTGATTAACCCAGAGTCAATGAGAGGTTCATGGATTACTCCATTAGAGACCTCCTTCCATGCTGAAATCAAAATATTAATGACTAGTCTTAGGGTTTGGTCATTCAATCGCTTGGAAATCTCCTGAACTATATTATCTCACTCACATGTCACAATCTTGTCCACAAGAATAGCATGAGGGATACTGTCAAATATTTTGATGAAATCTAGGTTAAAATAAATACTCCCCTGTAAATATTCCCCTCATCTACCATGCTAGTAAGTCTGACACAACAAAAGAGGGGCAAAAGATAAAAATAAGTTTGGCAATGACTGCTCCTGATGAAGTGACATTGGCTTCTAGTTAATGCTGTTTTCTAAATGTCTACAAACAATCCCTTTAATAATAAATTCTATAATTTATCCAGGAACTAGATCCAAACTCACCAGTGTAAAGTTTGAAGACACTATCCTCTTCCCTTTTTGGAAAAATCTGTGCAACATTTGCATGTCTCCAGTCTTAGGATATCTCTCTTATTCTCCATGACTTCTCAAAGATGCCTGCCAGTAGTTCAACAGGAACATTTACCATTTTTGAATTTGGACTTATTTCTTTGTTTGTTTTCCCTTAGTACTCTGGGATGGTTCATCCGGACCTGAGGACTTGAACTCATTTAGGGCAGTTGAATTCATTCTCAACATCTTCCCACTTATCTTGTATTTTAATTTCTTGTTGACTTTTCTTTTTTTGTCCTAGCCTTCTGAGTTTGAAGATCTAGGAACGCTCTTTAGCAGACAAAGGATAAACCAAGCTACATTGAGTGTGTCTGCCCTTTTTTTCCCCATCAACTTCTCATCCACTTGAAATACAACTTCTCTCTTTGCTTTGATCTTCACATCCCAAATATTACTTCAAAAACAAAAATTTGGGGGGGATGCAGATGGGAAGGGGTTCTTAACATTGCCCCTAGTTCCATTTCATCCTGAGTTTTACCATATTATTGTTGTATTCATCCTTTACTGCTTGCCTTTGCTTCACTCTTCCAGTTATTAGCTTAAGATTCCATTCCTGTCTCCCAGCCAAGTGTAATTTCCTGAGAGAATGAGATAAAAGTCAAGTAGTTTTGAGGGAATCAAAGAATTAGGAAGAGCTCCCAGGAAGAATATTCTTCAGGATCTTTGGGAGCAGTTAAAGGGAGAGGCCCTAGCAGGCAGGGGGCAGCCATAGGACCCCAGGTGCCTCTTGATTATGGATGGACAGTTTAAAGGAAGTTTCATTCTACTGAACAGGCTTACCTTGGATCAGTTATTCACACCAAGTCACCTATCTCTAACAGATTTGTACCAATATAGTTGGCTGATTCCATTTCCACCACAGTTAACACTCCTCCCTTCCTCCTCCTTTATAAAAATATTTACTGATCAACATGCATGACACAGGGCTATGCCTGAAGAATACCAAGATGCAGAACCATATGACCTTTTTTTCCATCAGCCCAGAACATATTGTCTTCATTCCGACTCCCAATTTAGCATCTTGTTATTATCAATAGCCCCTCTTTGACCATTCCAATGAAATTTATTTGCCATGAATAAGGGATGCTGAATCAAAGTAGGATTACTCAGTGGAAAAGGTCCGGCACAATAATTGTGAGTATATTTCAACCACTCTGGTGTTTTAATTTTGCTAAGGACTGTAATTATGTTTTAAAAAAATCTTTCTAAAATCTTTGCTGTGTCTCTGCAAGATATACTGCCCCAACGGTACCTTCAAGGTTGTCAAACACATTCCACAGGCTTTAATCAAGTTACAGAAAAAGCAAATCAAGACTTTGAAGTACATTTATTACTCTCTCCATGAGCCCACTTTGCAAATACCATCACTGTCACAGGGTCTGTTCTAGGGTAACTGAGCTCCTATCTCTCCTGCTGAGCTTTTAGTCCCTGGAGAGTAAAAGATAGACAGAGACAGGCTGAAGTGATCCCTGAAAGTTCTCAGAAGACAAAATGCAGAGGAAGACCTACTTCAAAATTGACAAAGAGATAAGCACTATCTGGGTCAATATACATATCAGTATCCATCCAACTCACATGCCTAGGAGAAACTTTTACTTGACTATCTCACCATCATCTTAAACCTGAAATGTCTAAAATCTAACATGTTTATTTTTTTAAAAAATCAGTTTCCCTTAAAATTCACTCCATTTTCTATCAATGGTGCCATTTTCTCAGTCTTTAAGCCTTGAAGCTTGGAATTAATTCCTTCTCCTTCCTTATTCCCTGTATCCTGAAAGGACTGTCAGTTATCCATTCATGATGGCTCTCTTCCCTGACACCTTGTTAGTTCCATGCCTATTAAAATAACTTCTTCATTGGTTTCCCTGCCTCTAGTTAAGTCTCCATTTTACACCTATATAAAATGACCACTCTAACTAAAATTCCTTTATTACCATACTTCTCTTCCAAAGCTTTTAAAGACTTCTCATTATGTACAGAAAAAGCTAGAATTTTTGCACGTTAGCATTCATAATCTGACCCAATCTTCCTCCTCTCCCTACTAACCATACTCTCCAAAATGAGCTACATGCTCTCTTACTTGTCTCTGGAATACTTCCTGCTAATTCTGTTTTCCAAATCTTTGCTCTTGTCATTTCCCCATCAATAAATCAAGTATTTATTAAGCTCCTACAGTGTTCCAGGAACTGTGCTAGGTACTAAGGATAAAAAGTACAAAGAATGAAACAATTCCCGCTCCCTCCTCTTTCCCCCTTTCTCAATATCAAAGTCCACCTCCTGTATAAAACCTTCTCCAGTCATTCTAACTTGGTTATCTCCCTTTTCTTCAAATTCCTAGCCTATCAATTTACTTTTCAGATCACCTATTTAGGTATTTAGTCACTCATGTTTTATGTGATTATTAATTGTGTCAAATGTGCTTGTCTTATATCCCTAGCTAGACTATAAGCTCTTAGAGGAAAGGAATTCTGATTAAGTTCCCTTTCTTGTCTTTCTCAAATGCCCAACTCAGTTCTCTAATATGCCAGTGCTCTGATGGCTCTATGATCCCATCAGTGTGAGTCCAGAAACGTGATTCACAGCTCACTCATGCCTGGCCATGTTGAGTGGCTGATATGTAGTCCACCATAAATCCACAACAGCAGATCCACTCAACTTTCTGGGTGACTTTCTCTCATTCTTCTGACACCACATGAATACGAACAGATTGTGTGACCTGTCTTTTTGCTATGTGACTTGCCTGTCATTTTTTCACTCATTGTTTTTTTCATTTTTTTTTATATTTTGATGACATCATTTGCCACTCATGCTCTTTTCTTTACCAACTTGGCTCCTGAATCTTTGGGTTTTTCTGCATCCATCCCAACTGCTTTCTCACCCTAAAGATGTGCCAGGCCCTGTGCTATCTCTCTCGATTGATGAGTTTTTGCCTGGAGCCATCATTTGAAAAAGTACTCAGGCTAGTCATGCTCACTTCCCTCCCTACTCTGCTCCTGACTCTTCAGACCTTGACTTTGACATCTTGCTATGTGAGTAACTCCCCCCCACCCTTTTATATGTTGTCTCCATTAAAATTAACCTTGAAGGGAGCTGGTTTCTTTCTTTTTTCCTATATGTGTTATCCTAATGTTTAGTGCAGTGCCAGGCATATAGTAGGTGCTTAATAGATGCTTCCATTATTTATTAACCATCTATCTATTACCTATCATCTAGCTAACTAGCTATGTGCCATGCTTCTCCTACATAGTCTCATTTATTTATAATGTATTGCAGCCTGCTCATTCCTACCACATATCTTTCAAGGGCCTTTTGAGTGATCTCTAACTCCAATTATATATTATATTCCTTAACTTTTAGCCATTCAACATCACTGGAGGAGAATAGTTATTAAAAAGATGGGCTTTTGTTTTAGAGAAAAAAGTTTGTGATCATTAAAAAAATCTTTTCAGTTTACCAAAGGCAATTCAGCCTCTTCTTCTCTCCCTCTTTATTTCTGGGCTCAGATCATTGTTCATTTACAGTATCAGTTCAAGAGATAGATCTATTGATGGAGGTGGATGTGCTATGGATTGCATATCCAACTTCATAGGTCAACAGTGTCAAACTCAAACCTAAATGGGGGCCATTAATCTGTATATAAGCATCCCTGTAGCCACATATTGACTTAGATTTTAAAATATACTATTATTTGTGTTTTATTATCTTTTTATTTTGTTAAATATTTTCCAGTCACATTTTAGTCTGGTTCAGTCTCACTCAGGAATGAGTACAATGAGTACAGGTTGTGTACTTGATACCACTGATCTAGGCAACAGAGATTCTTTATTCATTTGGTTTTTTTCTGTGAGTAGTTAACCCAAAATCTTCTAAGTGATCATGAAAATTCTTTAGGAAATTCTATAATGTTTCAGCATTTAGTGAAATCAGTACATTGTCTTTCACAAATAGGAGCATCTGATGACTACAACCTTCTACAGAGAATCCCTCTTTCCCTTGAACTTTGTGCTCAACCTACCCTGTGACAATAACAAAGACCTTTGGCAAGCATCTTCTGGTTTTATGTTTTATATAGTATTAATAATCAGAGTCACTAAACAAAGATTTCAAAGAATTTTATAAGGTTTTGACATATATATGAGAGATGCCTTATTTGGCAAAAGCTTTTAATAAGGGCAAAGTTTTGTTCTGCTGAATTAAATGGTTTTTTTAAGTAGTCAACAAATGATAAGCAAAGTAGGATGTTGCATTCTCTATGCCATGTAGTCAACTGTCAGTCAATAAAAATTTATTGAGCACCTATACATGCTGGGGATACCAAGAGAGGTATAAGACAGTCATTACCTTCAGGAGCTCACTGTTTAAAGGGGGAGACAACATAAAAAACTATGTATAAACAAGATATGTACTAGATAAATTTGAAGTAATCAACAGAAGGAAAACATTAGAATTAAGGGAGATCATGAAATATTTCCTGGAGAAGCTGGAAGGAAACTAGGGAAGCCCAGATTTCCAAAGGAAGAGCATTCTAAGCAAGGCAATGGCCAGTGAAAATACATAGAGTCTGGAAATGTAGTGTGTTGATCAACAAACAACAAAGAGGCCAGTGTCACTGAATCTCAGAGTACAAAAAAGGGTACAGGGTAAAAGATTGGAAATGTAGGGATGAGACAGGTTATAAAGGTCTCTGAGTACCAAACAGAAGACTTTGTGGCTAGAAATGCAGTCTACTATGGAATACCATTTGTGAAAGTCTGCCTGTCCCCCTCATACATTCACCATGGATGCTTTCAACGAATATATAGATTATTTTCATAATGAGATGGTATAAATGGAAAATTAAATGCCCAGATCAATAGTTATTGGTATTCTTTTAGTTAACTTTTTTTTGGTAATAATAAAGTCTGACATTTTTCCCCCAAGCTGTTACTATCTTGCCTTCTATGCCTCTAAATACCTGCTGAATGAAGAATGGTAATACGGAATGATTTCTGTTAGAAGCATGCAAGAATGATAGCTCTTCTTTCCCATACAATTCCCATGAGATTTCACTTTGACTCATATTATAGCAAGACATAAATTGATTCTATGGGCCATCAGAATACAGGCAAAACCAATATACTATAATAACGACCAGAATAATCTCCATCAGATCTTTCACCACTGAATTCTCATACTATCATTATGGATTGGAAACATAACACAGAAAGGTTCAGATGTCTGCCAAAAATAATAGGTTGGAGGATGAATTATGTTGGGGATACACACATGTATGCACACACAAGTATGTACGTATATACACACACGTGTGTTATGTATATATACATCATGGCTGTCTGTTCTCAGACAACCAAAATGACATCACTATGTTAGAGTCAAGTTACAGTGTGTCCAGCTGTGACTGATTGATCAATACAAGCTTAGAATGCTCTACCACAAGTTGGGCACAAATAGTTCATATGAATATGTGTGGTGGATTCTCTAAATTTGTGTATCTTACATTTCCCTTGAGTTACTTCAATTCTGCTTTGCCCACTGAGCACAGCACCTTCTCTGATGAGAGTATGCCACGCTGAAAGTTCCTGTGCCAGTGTCTCCCATGTCACACAATCAATTCCAAAGTCCTTAAGAGAGAGACCTTCCAAGTGTCTTTGTATCACTTTTTCTAACTACCATGTAAGCACTTGCCCTGTGTGAATTCTCCAAAAAATAGTCTTTTGGGTAGGCATACGTTTGGCATTTGAACAACATGGTGTACATATACACATATACATGTATGTATATCCATATACATAAAGAATACAGTATGTATCTCCAAATAGAGCTAAAACTCAGAATTTTCAAGCAGCTTGGTGAACATCTGGTATATGGATATGAATTTTTCCTGGGAGAATAGGTTATAAATATTAGGCTATGTTAGGTGTTGAGGACATCAAGGGTCTCATAAATTATAACATTGGTTTAGGGTTGTGATTCTTTACCCATAATAGGCTCTCAGTCTGTTGATTGATTGGACTTTTAGGAATGCTTTGAGATATATGCTTTTGGCATATATCACAACATTATTTGATGGTTTGCTGAGTGCTTTCTTTCCAACAAAACCAATGGAAGTAAAGTTAGTATTATTCCCATTTCATAGAATGTAAACTCTTAGTCTCGAGAGAGGAAGTGACTTGCTCAAAATGGTTCAGTTGATGAGTGATCGTGAAATAATTGAAACCAACAACATTTTTGGATTCTTAAGTCCAGCTCCATATCAATTACCACTCACTGCTTTTTCCCAGGATTATCATTCTAGAATATGTTATGTCTCTTTAGTATTCCTTGAAGGAAGTCTGACATTCTGTATCTTAATCTAACATGACACTGCATAATGTTGTCTGGTGGAGAAAAGTATTGCGTGAAATGCCAGAAAAGGGAAATACTCTGAATTGCCAAGAGATAGTAGCATACTATTATACTGATGCATTTTCTGTGCTTCAAAGACAAGTCAATATACTATACCCTGAGTCCTTTGGTTTTGACAAGCAAAGTTGGCAAAAGGACATTATAAAAGGGAGAAACCTAAAAGGGTACCAAGGGCCAATCCATAAAGCGTACAGAAATGATTCACAGGATATCAGAGGGCTGGGGGTTGGTCTGAGGATTGGGGATGTGAACACAAAATTACCATGGGTAAGACCTGGTATATTTCTCATTCCAGGTCTATGAATATTAAATGAAGCCCAATATGAAAGCTTTTACTCTTCTATCTAGATTTTTATCAAGAACCTATGTAATTTTTATGTGTGAGACAGAGAATGAAAGAGGCTTGAATTCTACCAAATTATTTGTAGGGTGGAATTAGTCATTCTCCCACAGTAGATTATAGGATTTGGACATAGGTAATATAGTAGAAAGATTGCCAGACCTAGAATGAGGAAGACCTGAGTTCAAATATGACCTCAAATACTATCTGTATGGCCCTGGGCAAGTCATTTAACCTTGTTTGCCTCCGTTTCCTCATCTGTAAATGACCTGGAGAAGGAAATAGCAAACCACTCCTGTATCTTTGTTGCGAAAACCCCAAATGGGATCATGAAGAGTCAGACACAACTGAAATGACTTGAACAACAATGGCAAAAAGGGATTTTAGAGACATATATAGATCCAGAAACAATGACATTAAATCAAGCCTCTCTCTTCCTATTTCTTTTAAGTCTTCATTGGATCGAAGTGTCCCCCAAATCATTTTAACATTTTATTAGTGGAAGCTTTATGTGAGAGTCTCTCACATAACACAAAGTGTACCTTGGAGGACTGTCACTTTTTTGTCTTGTCCCCGCACAGAAAATCTAGGAAATTCACCACATGACACTACCCAGTGTGTTGCCACCACCTCTCAGTTGTCAAACAAAACTTAAAGAAGAAAAAACTTGTTTATAGGTCAAAGAAAATAAACGGATTTTTTTCATCGCTCCTAGAAAAATGTGACTGCCTATGAATGAGTCTTGGCCTGATATCCATGTAACCTCAGTCCCTTATGACCACCCTAGTCAAGGGTCTTGGTACACTTGACACTTTCTACATATTTCACTTTTTCACAAATCCCAGAAGATGGCACTTGTCATTCCTCTGGTTTCCTGTAGATCCCAGTCTAGGGGTTCACTAATTCTTCTCTTTTGGGATGAGGTAGGCCCTCCCAATTGCTCATGGCCATGGCTCATGGGCAATCTCAGTAGAGAAGAGGGGGCTATTTCAGAGTTCCCCATCCTGAAGTCATTACAGCTCAAATGCCAGGGTTGGACCAGCACACCTCCCCTTGGATACGCTTCTTTTGTAAGATAATGCTTGCCTATCTCTAGCCTTACATAAAAAGTCAGGAATGTAGATTTACCATTTTAATCTGGCACTGGTATCCTCCAGAGAGAGAAAAATATTACAGTCTCTACTTATTTTACTTTGATCCAAATGTTGTCACAACCTCTGCCTCTGTTAGCATTGAGCTTTCCTAGGGGATAATGTAGCAACCACAAACCACCCATTGTTTGTTTTTGGAGAACCACCTGACTTTGCCTTGGAGATATGACTGTTTGGAGGACCTACAGGTATTGCCATATGGATTGTGTATACCTGCTGAGTGACAGGCTAGTTAGACAAGTTCCAGACTCTTTACCTTTGAACTGTCTTTGACAGGCAAAGTCAAATTTCTGTTTTATTGTACATATATTTATGCCATTTAATTATCCTGGCTAAAAAAGAGTGAACAGTTCCAATAAAAATTCTTTGAACATCTAAGATGCTTTTTGAAAAAGCTAGCATGACACAGTATTCCCTTATGGCTCCTAATTTGATAATACTGACTCTCCTAGAGTTTCAGTGGTGAGTTTTAAAAAAATAGTAATTAATCCACTATAGTATATTATATATGTGTGTATGTATGTGTGTAGATAAACATACATATCTATGTATATATACAAAATTGTATAAGCTATATGACTCAGTGAATAGAGTACTGAACCTGGAGTCAGGAAGACCTGAGTTCAAATCTAGCCTCAGACACTACCTGTGTGACCTTGAGCGAGTCACCTAACTTCTATTTGCCTTAATCCACTGGAAAAGGAAATGTCAAACTACTCCAGTAGCTTTGACAAGAAAACTCCTTGAACAGTGTTGGTGAGCTATGACCCATGGGGTTATGAAGCAACAACATATGATTATCTGTGTATGTATGTATACATGTATTTCTTTTGTTCAGTCATTACCAATTCTTTGTAAATCCAGAAGGGGAGACAGGAGGGGAGGAGAAGGAAGAGGGGAAGGGAGAGGGGAGGGGAAGGAAGGGGAGAGAGGAGGGGTTAAAATCCTCAAAGTATTTGAATGGCTATCATTTGAAAGATGAGTTAAATGTTCTGTGCTTATTAGAAGCACAGTAGATAGACAGACTTGGCCAATTCTTTGCTTAAGGTAACTAGGAAGTATGGAACTACCCTTTGAGCACATCTCAACCATGGCATCCAAATTGTCCCCTGCCTCAGGCTTACTCATGCGCATTTTTGAGTACCTAGGAAGGAAAGCTGAGACAGTCTCAGCTCAGAGACTCTAGGCAAAGATTCTGATGTGGTTTGCCATTTCTTTCTGGAGCTCCTTTTATAGTTAAGGAAACTGAGTCAAGCAAGATTAAGTAACTTGACCAGGGTCATACAGCTAGTAAATATCTAAGGCCATATTTGAATTTAAAGTCTTCTTGACTCCAGGCCCAGCACCGAGTCCCCCTAGCTTCCCTCTATTTGTATGTATGTATGTACACACACACACACACACACACACACACATACATGTATTTATATTTGAAGTGACCTGAAGAAAACACTATTCTCAGTGCCATGAGGAATTATTGAAAAGCAGAAGATACAGTTATTCGTCTCAAGGTATTTACAAGTCATGGAGGAAATAGCAATACCACATGTTAAAATTGTACTCATAAATAATTTCTGGAAGTTTCTGGATACCCTGTGGTCAACCACAGGAAAGTTGACTACAGACCTCTGGTTCTAATATTTAGACTTCTGAGTACTCTGGCCCAGATCCCTTAAAATATTCAACATTTTTATTGATGATTAGAATAAAGACACAAATTGTAAACTTAAGAGATCTGCAGAAAATACAAAGCTGGAAAAGCTAATATACTCAACGAAAAAGGAGCCCTCCACAAAAAAACCTCAGCAGGGATAGGGATAAATTTAATAGGGCTCAATGTGAAACCCTATATGCTAAGGTTTAAAAAATATTAATGTTATAAATACAAGAGGAGGGAAACATGATACACAACAATTAATATGAAAAGAACATGGGTGTTTCAGTAAACTACAAGTGTCATAAGAGCTAAGTGAACATTGACTGCCCAAAAAGCTAGAAGTGGCGGCTGTTGGTTTTTTTGTTTTTAAACCAGCCTTGTGTTCTCATCTGTCTAGGGAGCTCAAGGTAAGGAATTTCTATCAATGCAGATCAGCATCTCTTTTGCAATGCTCATTCTTAGAAAAATGTCTGGGGTATGAGAAGGTTGTGACTTGCCCTGGGTCACAGAGTCAATTCACATCAGAGACAAGGACTTTAACCTAAGGTTTCTGATCACCTCTCTTGAGAGTCTAGACCTAATTAACAGAAACCCTGATTAGAGTATCTCTGGAACATTGAGCTCAGTTCTAGGTGTTACATTTTAGGATGAACATATATAAATGGGTTGAAGGAAATGTCATATTTAACATGAAGAAAAGAATTAAGAAGACATGATGGTGACCTTCCAGTATTTGAAGGACCACTTACAATTATTTTCCCACCATATATATGTATAAAGAGACAGACAGACTAACAGAAACAGAGAGAAATTATACAAGGTGAACTAAACAACCTCTATAGACACCTTCATGATAGCTGGAGGCTTTCAGCGTTGCCCCAAGGGTTCAGGTAAAAAAAAAAATTGACTATTTGGAAGAGGAAAAAACTCCTATCTCTAAGACTCCAAGAAAATTGCTCCACCTTGGAAGAGCTGGGACTGGTGTGTGAGACGAGATAACCCGTGCTAAGGCAACTTCTGGCTGCTGGGCTCCCCTCATTAGCACTTTACTGCATGATCAAAACCCTGTGATTTTTAATAAAATATATAAAGGCACTGTGAATTTCTGGAAGTTTTTTAAAAAAACAAGCTTGATTTTTATGGTGGTTCCCATTTAGTAGTTCATAAACTTTTATGGGGCTTATGATGATGATTCCAAGGGTTGATGCTAAAAATTCTTTATCGATAACTTAAGCCAATACTTATTCAATAATAAATGATTACCCAATTGTGTTATAAAAATATTATTCTTCTGTGACAATAAGCATGTGTTTGAAACATGATAAGTTTGTTTCTGCAACAATTCAAAACAGTCAAGATCTAAGGGCATAATAATCTGGTAGAGACCAAAATCATTTCTGGCCTTCCTGTTCACCCTTCTACCACTCATGGACCAATGCTGGACACAATGAAGAAATAGATGAAGTTCCTTATCCAACTTTCTAGGCTCCCTATACTCCATCATCAACCCCTAGGCTCCTCCTCACTTCCCTTCATACTACCATATACCTACTGCCCTTAAAAACTAAGTACCACCTATTTGGTACTAAATAGTTTGAAATATTCTACATCATTCTCAACCCATCTCCCATAAGACTCATTTCTCCTATGCCTCATTCCCTTTTGAGGTAAATAAATAAATAGTAATGGAGATTATCCAGAAACATTATAATTAATTACTTTGCCATTCCTTATAGATAATAGAGAAATCTAGCAAATGGTTTGCTAGAACCAGCTCAGACTGGCTCTCAAGAGCAGATTGTTAAATTTTCATTGTGAGCATTTACACCTTGGAAAATGGCAAATGCTACAAATTAGGGATTGATTTATTTATTTTTTCATTGATTGTCTTAACTTAAGAAAGGGATGGATAAAATGTTAATACTGTAGATTAGACCTAAAAGTATGTCTTGCATAATTTTTTTTCTTCAGGAAGATGGTTACTAAACATTTATTTACCAGCATAATCACTGATTTTCACACAGTTACAGAAATGGCAGATTGAGAGAAACTGTTGTGAGTCAAGCATAACTTCGAAGTCTTTAAACTCAAGTTGCTTAAATGTACAATATTTTATGTATTTAACAAGGAAACAGAATAATTAACATAACATCTATAGAGATCTTGAAGGAAAGGCATTATCCTATAGTGAATAGAGAACTGGCCTCAAAGTTAGGAAGATGTAGGTTCTGGTTCTAATTAAATTCAAGCTGTGTGACCCAGGGCAATTCACTTAACTTTTGAATGCTTCAACAACTCTAAGACTAAAAATTGTAGAATAACTGTCAATTACATCATTGGAAGGAAATTTCCTCACCTGGAGTTTTTGGATGGGGGTGAAGTGGAATTGATAAAATAAAATGATGCTTTGAGATCCTTGAAAATGGAAAATACACACACACACACACACACACACACACACACATACACACACAATTTAACAAGGCACAATGGAAAGTGTCTTGAATTGGAAGTCCAAGAACATGGATTCAAACTTCAACTCTTCTTCTTATTACCTGAGTGATTTTAAACAAGTCACTTAACTTCTCTTGCTCTTGGTTTCTTCATCTGCAAGATGAGAGCTTGGCGTGGATGAACCCTAAGGTTCTTTCCTGCCATAGTCCAGGTTCAAGTAACAATGAGTTACTGTCACCAATGGATTAGAGTAGTGGTATAGTCATCTACAACTAGTAATTAAAAATCATATAGTGGGTATTATTTTCATAATTCTTGACATTCTTGTTTATTATTTTCTACCATTTATTGTTATTATTTTTTCAGGCTGGTTTATCTCTTATTCTGTTTTTTATTTTATTTTTAAAATTTTATTCATTTTCCTCCAAACTTAAGAAATCAAACAAGGATTTCCATAACACTATTAATAAAATCAGTTTTCATTCCTTGAAACACCTAACAAAAGGGAAAGTTTGCTCTGCCTTTTTTTGTTTGGAAAGTGAGTCTTGTTATTAAAAATTTATCATGGATAAGCAACAAAAACAGAGTCTCTGCCTTGATAATCACAGGTTGACTGCAATAGTATCAAAATCATTTAATTTAATCTTTGTTGTCCTACTACCCTGTGCAACTACACTCAGAAAAGCTTCTGTTTCATAATGATCCCCAACCATTAGATGAGAATTTACTGAGCCATCTTTAAGGCCAACATGGCAGATATCCAATCTGGAGGCAGTATCTATGCCTATAATCTTTATTTTTCAAAATTTCCAGGAGGAAAGGCCTGGAAGCTGTGTGACCTCTCTCACTCTACTCAAAGACTCCTTTCCCACTCAAGAATTTGATGATGATGGTAAACATGAGGATGATGAAGACTGACACTTTGCCACTGATACTAGCTAAAGTAATGCCATAGGATCCCCAAAGTATCTCAAACTTTGGAGAAAGGAGAAGTAGCTCCTTATAGTATTTGGGACTGGAAGGTATCATAAAGGTCATCCAATCTAGTTCCATCCTCTCACAAATAAAGAAACTGAGACACAAAAATGAAATGATTTATCCTAGCTCACACAGGCAATATGTAGCAACACCCAAGATCTGAATCCAAATCTCCTGACCCCAAATCCAAAGCTCTTTCTACTATACCATAGTGGATCTTCTCTCATACATACTCTCTCTCTTTCTCTCTCTCTCTCTCTCTCTCTCTCTCTCTCTCTCTCTCTCTCTCTCTCTCTCTTCCCCTCTCTCTCTTCTCTTTCTCTTTCTCTCTTTGTCTCTCTCTCTCCCTCTTTCTCTCCCTCTCTCTCTCTCTCTCTCTCTCCCTCTCTCTCTCTCTCACACACACACACACATAGTGAAAATGGACTACACTAGGAGTCCTCCACTTTAAACAAGGCTGGTCCCACATAGATGCAAAAGAAAAGGGCCTGGGTATTATAGGATTATAGACTTTGAACTAGAAGAAACCTCAGAGGTCATCTTGTCCAATCCCCTTATTTTACAATTGAGGAAGCTGAGACTTATGGAAGTCAAGTGATTTGTACAATACATAGATGCAAAAGAAAAGGGCCTGGGTATTATAGGATTATAGACTTTGAACTAGAAGAAACCTCAGAGGTCATCTTGTCCAATCCCCTTATTTTACAATTGAGGAAGCTGAGACTTATGGAAGTCAAGTGATTTGTACAATACAACGTGGATAACGTTATCAAAGATGGGATTGGAACCAGGTCCTCTGACTCCATAGCTTGAGCTCTTCTTGTACCAAGTCATCTAGTTCAATCCCCTCATTTTATGGATGTAAACACATGAGATTTTTGTGGCTTCCATTCTATCTGGGCCAACTCTTTAGCCAAATTATACAAACTTTATGTATATATCCCAAGCTGCTAGACTCGTCAGCCAGCTGAGTAACATGCCATGACTCATGAACTTTTTTCTTCTCTCATCTTAATACCCAGCTAGGCACTTCAACAAATGTGTTAGAGTTACATTAATCAAACAAAAAGAGAATCTGGATCTGAGGCAAAATGTATCTGGGAGGTCCCACACTATTCTGAGTTTGTATTTCTTTAATCCTCTTGAAATTCTGCTCTCACTTCTCTGACTTTCATTACCTCCCAATCTCCTTCTACTCTTTTCTCTCCCTCTCTTTCTCTCAATTGGACCATTTTCTTCTTTTCTCCTTCTTCCTCCATCAATGAACATTTATTAAGTTCTTACTATGTGCCAGGCACTGTGCTCACTTCTCTCCTTTTGTGTTATTATGTATATTTTTATAAATACACAATTTAAGATGAATTGGGCATGATGGGCCTTTCTTTTAAGGAGTCTTAATAGGCATGAAAACAGAGCTGAGAAGACCCCTTCGTTAGAGAGAAAGTGAGTAGCATCCAGTTATAAACCAACACTGGGTCTTATAGTTAATATATTTATATATTCAACATTATTTATGGGAAAAAATTTTTAATCCTTCCTTGGTATGGAGCCTTCTCTATTTAGCAAAGCTTAGCCCATCAGAATTCCTTAATTTGACCCTGAGTCAAAATTAACCTTCTCACTTAACATAGGACAGAAAAAAATTAGAACAGTCCTCTTTCTTTCCACATAGCTCACCATTTTTTCCCTCTTTTAATATGGTGGAAATTGTTGCACAGGACAGTTGTCAATCAGTACCTTTACTAAGAGTCACTGTGTGCAAAGCATTGTATATTAAGTACAATGAGGGAATATGAAGTCATGTAAAAGGTGATCCAAACATTCAAAAAGTCTATAAACTATGTGGGGAAGGGGAGGAGGGAAGAGGAAACACCCATGCAGCAGCAGCACCAATGAGTCAAGATTGTTTCTCCAGAACCTTCCTAATGCATGGGGTATGGTACATTTCAAATAGCAGACATAAACTGTTGATGGACTGGAATGTTAATTGAACATACTAAGGATGCAACAATATACAAACCAAAATCATGCTGCTTATGAGTAAGCTCCAAGCAGAGCTGTGAGGTAGGGAAGGCATGGGAAGAATTCCTCAAAACTGTACAATCCTAAGCAGAATTTGGAAAGAGGGAAAGTATGTTTAGGGATTGATAAAGGATTTAGCAGAAAAAAAGGACACATTCAATGGCACAGCAGTGGAAAGAGTAGTAAGGCCTTTTAAAAATACACTAAATACTATTAGCTTAACTGCCTATAAAGTCAGATGAGGTGAATAGCAAATAAAGGACTGATGAGCAGGTTGGGGAGAGACAATAGCTTTGAATGTAAGGCTGAGTCTAGATTTGATCAGGAGAGAGAAAGGACTCTGAACTAAAAAATCATAGATTATTAGAAGTGGGAAGAATTTTAGCAAACACTCAATCTAAACTCTTTATTTTAAATATTAGGAAACTGAATACTAACAGGTTAAGTGACTTGTCCATAATCACATAGTAAATGGTAGAACTGAGACACAAACCCTGGCCTTCTGACCCAGATGGGCAGTGAAATTTTCCAGAGACTAATATACAATCCTTCTTAAACCCCAGATTTGGGTAAAAGGTTTGTATTTGAGTCAAGGCTTCACCACTGCTATGTGACCATGGACAAATCCCAGAACCTCTTAGAGTCCAATTTCCTTATCTGTAAAATGGAAGTAGTGCAGCTCAAATTTGACAAGAAGGTGACTTTGGAGAGAGAAATTTCCGTAGTTATATAGATGGAAGACCATTTTGTCTGTTTCTTCCTATACACCCAGTTTCTAAACGCCATAGACTTTTAGATTCAAGTTTCACTTCCTCGGTGAAGATAATCTTTTTCATTGTCTTACTCAACGTTCATCTCTTCATAACCAGCTCCATAATCATCCTTGAGGGCAAGGACTGCTTTTCATTTTGTCTTTGCATCCCTAGCCCCTACTACAGTGGCATGCACATGTTTGGTGCTTAAGACATGTTTCTTAGGTTGGGCAGAAGTTCTGATCTCAAAGTTGTGATGGGGCTAACACTTTAATGCTAGTTATAACACTGCTATGTCATTGGCTGGGGGGGAGATGGGCTAGAGAACTGTATTTGTAAGCCTAGAGGAAGCCTCAGAACTGGTAAAAAAATAAAAATAAAATAAAAAACAAAAAAACCCCATCCTTCTGCATGTTTCCCCAGCAAGCCTCAGGTCTAGGAGGCCTCTTAGGAGGAGGGATGATTCTAGGTCTCCACCTCTGTGTGCTGACTTTTAAATGATATGCTTGGGCTCCATATTTCATGAATTGAGGGGAATTATTGACATGTTCTCAAGCAAAGTTACTAATAGTACAGCATCACATCAGCTGATTGGGGCTTCTCCCACACTTCGCCTTTCTTGTATTGGATTTGACCTTACTTTTATCAGTTTTCTTGGAACATTATTTTAGTGGCATCCTCATATTCTAGATTTCTTGGCATTTCGAAGAAATTTGGCTTACTGCCTCTACTTAGGGTTTTCCCAGTTAACCCTCAGGCACCCATCAGATCATTCCCAAGTGTCTCAACCCCCTTTCTCTCCAGCTAACTCAACTGACTTATTCCCCAGGCATTCTCCAAATACCTGGCTCTTGGCCTCTCTCACACCCACTTGATATCAGATCTCCTCTGGAGAGAAGTCCTAAGAATCCCTGCCTGCCCCACCTCTGCTACTTTCCTTCAGTATAGCTTCTTCAGGGATTAGAGGGAAGCAATCTGATTCAACAAAACACATTTGGTGTTAATGACTAACATGGTCTTAAGTCTTCCATTGACATTTGTTTTAAAAGAAAACAGTCCATCAATAAACATTTAATAAGTACCTACTATGTGTCAGGCTTTGTCATAAGTGCTGGAACTACAAAGGAAGATAAATGACAGTCTCTGTCCTCAGGAGGCTCTCATTGCAATGCAGAAGATAGCATACATACAACTATGTACAAGCAAGTTATATACAGATTAAACTAGAAGTGGTAAACAGGGAAGACACTAGAATTAAGGGGCAAAGGGAAAGACTTCCTGGAGAAGATGGGATTTTAGCAGGCACTTGAAGGAATCTAGGAAAGTCAGGAGCGGGAAATAAGGAAGGAAAGCATTTCAAGCATGGGGGTCAGCTGGTGAAAATGTCTGGAGATGGAATGTGTTTGAAGAAAGCAAGGAGATCAGTGTCACAGATTCACAGAGAATGTGGGAATGGGGGAAGGAGGGGAGAAAGGTAGAGGTTGGGGGAAGCAGGTTATGAAGGGTTCTGAGTGCCAAGCAGAGGATTTTATATTTGACCCTGGAGATGATAGGGATCCACAAGAGTTTATTTAGTGGACATGTAGGGGATGGGGGGGAAGAATAGGGAAAAAAGGGTTATGACATGGTAAGATCTGTGCTTTAGGGAGAGCACCTTGGTAGCTGAATGGAGGATGGATTGGAGAAGGGACAGACTGGAGGCAGGCAGGCAAAGAGCAGGGCTATTGCAATAGTCCAAGCATGTGGTGATGAGGGCTTGCACCAGGTTGGTGGCCTTGTCAGAGGGGAGAACATTCAAGAGATGTTCTAATGCTAAAATTGACAGGTCTTGACAACAAATTAACCCAAATGAGTCTCTCAGGAACCAGAATTTCTTGCAGTATGCCAAAGCTGTCAATAACACCAATGTTGTATTTTTTAAATGCTCTAAATCATGATTAGAGAAATATAAATTTATTGAACTCTGGGGTACCATTTCACACCTATCAGATTGGCTAATACGACAAGGAAAAAAAATGATAAATGTTGGAGAAAATATGGAAAAACTGAGACATTGATGCAGTATTGGAGGAGTTGTGAACTGATCCAACAATTCTGGAGAGCAATTCTGGAACTTTGCTGAAAGGACCATAAAACTATGCATACTCTTTGATTCAACAATACCACCACTAGGTCTGTATCCCAAAGAGATTTTTTAAAATCAATAAAGGAAAAGGACCTAAATGTACAAAAATGTTTATAGTAGCTCTTTTTGTGGTAGAAAAAAACTGGAAATTGAGGGGGTGCCCATCAATTGGGGAATGGCTGAAGAAGCTGTGGTATAGGATTGTGATGGAATATTACTGTGCTATAAGAGATGACAAGCAGGATGGTTTCAGCAAAACTTGGATTTACATGAACTGATACAAAGTGAATTGAGGCGAACCCAGAGAACATTGTACAAAGTAACAATATTACGTAATGATCAACTATGAATGACTTAGCCATTGTTCAGCAATGCAATGATGCAAGACACTCCAAAGGACTTATGATGGCAAGTTGTTATCCAGCCTCCAGAGATAGCACTGATGTAGTCTGAATGCAGATCAAAGCATACATTTTTTTTAGCTTTCTTTATTTTTCCTGTAGGTTGTTGTTTTTTCAAAATGTTTTGCATCACTACACATTTATAATCTATAGCAAACTGCTTGCCTTATCAAAAAAGGGAAGATAGACAGAGGAGAGAATTTGGAACTCAAAATATTCAAAAAAATAAATGTTAAAAATCATTTTAGATGTAATTGGGAAAGATACAATATTTTTTTTAAAAAAAGGCAATGCTGAAGAGACATTTTTGAACACCTATCTAGGTCTCTTAAATAATCTAATATAGGAAATTATTGTTATATCCACTTCTAAGATCAGCCTCAGTTTTAGTACCTAAAATAGTTTTTACAAGTTCTCATTGAGTCAGTACAGTGTCTCAGATATAACTGTTATTTAGCTGAGAGGAATAGGATAGCGAACCTGAAGCAAACATTTTCATGGATTTTCCCCCATTTCAAAGGGAACCATTTATCATGGGATCACAAGATAATAGCTGAAAAGGAACTCAGAGGTCATCTAGTCCAAATCCCTCATTTTAGAGATGAGGAAATTAAGACCCAAGAAAATTAAGAAACTTGCTCAGTTTGTATATTTTCGATTAATAATAAATATTTTCTTTCCTGTAATACATTGATATTCTTCTTTAAAATGGAACTAATAAGTTTTTCAGATCATAATATAGGAAAAAACAAGAAACCAGACAAAAAGATATAATGTTTGGATGGAATCAAGTTCTCAAATGGCATAGTGGACATTGATCCGTGTTGGGAAGACAATAGTTTAAGAAAGCAAGATCTGATTAAGCTATGTGTGAATCATTAACACCAATTTACTCTGCTAGCCTAGGAATTCCATATCTCATGGGGTCATCTAGAAATAAAGGATTAGGGAAAGATTGAATTTAGGACAGCTCAGGAATTGATTAAAAAGATTTCTTTGAGAAGATCCATTGACAACAAACATCATCTGCCTAGCTGGTATTAGTAATCCTGTAATGAGACTCACAAAACTATCTACTTAGAAATCCATTCAAGACTGTTGTCATCAAATTCATTAGTCGATACTTTTCAGATTCTGCTTATTCCTCCTTTTCAAAAGTTAAGATATTTGCTGACTATCAGGACTTCTGTTTCTTCTCCTACCCACCGTGACTCAATGACAACATGTAGAAAATAGCAAAAGAAAGACAAGATGGCACCAGAGATAACACAGCATTGGGCTCTTGGGTTAGCTCTTGGGAGGTACCATGCTTTAATGGAAAGAATGCTGAATCCATAATCACAGGATTTGATTATGAGTCCTGAGTCTGCTTCTTATTACCTCTGTGATCTTGGGCAAGTTATTTTACCTGGAAGGACCTCAGTTTCTTGTCTGTAAAATCAGAGGATGCCAATTTACCTAGCTTGATACTTGGAGTTGCTAGTGATGACCTACTTTTAGTTATCACGAGTTTGAAAGAAAGACATAGCTCATGTGGCCTGATATTAGGAAATCAATGACTGCCTGTCATCTTGGACAATTCCTTTTGCTTCCTCTCATCCATTAACATGACAGGTCCATCTCTAGGACCTACCAATTTAAAAGAAAAATATTAGAGAATAAACTTGAAAAAAATAAACAAGCTTTTTGTCTTTTTCAAATCATTCACTTTAAAATCAGACATGAAAGCCCAACCTAAGTGCTGAGAGAGAGAGAGAGAGAGAGAGAGAGAGAGAGAGAGAGAGAGAGGAGATTTAAATGCTATCAGTTTCCAGTCTCCTGGGAAAATGGAGACCTGATAAAGACCCTGGGGAATGCCAGTTCTGGCATCTTTCTGATTTGGGGGTGAAAAATGGCCTTCTATAGAATTTCAAACAGACTTGGAAAATAATATAAAGGAAAAACATTCTTCGCTTATTTATTATTTGTAAATTCATTTAGTTTTCTTTATTACTCTCATTTTTTTATTACCTTACTTGGTGCTAAGGAGTTTTCTAAGTAAGATTAAACTTTTTGTTTTTAATGTGTGTTTGCTTGCTTTTGTACTTTTGTTAAGTAAAAAAAAATGAGCATTTAATGAGCAAGAAAGCACTTACACCCATCTTAAAATATATACTATGGTTTAATAAGTTGGCTATTAAAGTGAGAGGTTTATTCTAAACTCCCTCAGTTACCCTGCAGATTAAAGACCTTACATATGACCAAGGGTGTGTGCTGGTAAATATTTAATGATTGGCTCTCTAATTGTGTGGCTCACACATTTTAATTTTAATCTGTATTATTAACATTTTCTCCATCAATTCCTTGTGTATGGAATAGATAATCAACAACATAATCAAGCCCTAGTTTGCAGTTTACTAATTTCTGAAAAAATTATCAATTGACTCAGTAAGTAGGAGCTGGTCCCAACACAGCCCTGTGTATGACCGGCCCTTCCTGACCCAGTGGGTTCTAAACCCCTTCTTAAAGAATCCATCAGGTGTACAATTGGCTTAACTAAATGTCCTTTTTCCAGTTTCCTAGTTTGCTAGAAATTATCTCCAGTCACACAAATTTCTACAAAGATTACCTGGAGTCAGCTTTTACTAACTCAGAGATTATTGTTAAATTTTCATTATGTTACAACTTGGAAAATAGCAAATGCTGCAAATCAGGGCTAGATTCATTGTGAGGTGTTTTTTTTTTAATTTGTTTGTTTTTTATCTAGACTTAAGAAAGCGATAGAGAAAATGTTAAAACAGTATGGGTTAAACTTTAAAATCTGTCCTGCTTTTGGAGAGCCAGTTGTTAAATATTTATCAGAAAAATACTGATTGGGCAGAATAGATTTCAACTTTACCCTTTGCCCTCATTGGACCAAAGACAGAGGATGCCCAAATCAGTCCCTCCCTGTAACAAATGTTTAATACTCATTCAAGCTAATTTCTTAAATAAATGAGTGCATGAATAACTAAAATGCCTATAATTAGACATTGCTTTACCAAACAGCATCATGGTTCCTGTTAGGTGCACTGAACACAGCTAACTTCAATAAGAGTTTTTTTAGCAATAAAGTGTCTTAATTTGAAAAGAGCTTTACCCCAAGATGATGATCAGCTGCCAAGGGGATTTTTCCATGCTTTCCTAGGAAGGAGAGATGGTAGCCATTAGTACTGATGATGGACCCAAAGTCTGACCTTCCAGACCATCTTTCAAGGACATTCCAAAGCACAATATGGAACAATGAAGCAGGGTTATGGACAGCTAGAAAATAGTGGCAGGAGACAGATGGATTGTCTGTACAGCAATCAGCGATAGTCCAGGACCTCCACTCAAACAAAAGCTCTGGAATGATCCCAAGACAAAAGATGGCAGAAGTACCAGACTTGGCCAGTTGCACAAAGTAGAGGTAGGCTAACTCTAAATCCAGATGCCTCAGCATGTGACATTCCCTGCAGCCTTAAAGTGCACACTCTTGTGAGACAATGGCATATGGCATCTTTTGAAGATGAATGAACTGTGTTTCAATCACAGCTAAACCATATACAAGGTGTCCTGAAAGTCTTAAGAGCAATTTTCAGCTATAAAGCTTAAATGTAACTTTAAAATTCCATTAAGTATAATCTATAAAAGCTAAAAACTGCCCTAATATTTTTGGGACACTATCTAGAGCTCAGATTTTCACAAAACACTGTATGTACCTTATCTTATGTGAGCTCTACAATACCCCTTTGAGATAGGTACCACAGATATTGTTGTCCCCATTCTATGGGGCAGTCAAGTGAAACTCAGGGGTTAAGGAACTTGTATAATGTCACATAGGCAGCAAGTGACAGAAACAGAATTTAATCCAGGTCTAGTGTTCTACTAACTACACCACAGTGCTTTCTTCAACTATGGCTTTGAGCCAGTTCATATAGAGAGAATACATCAGATGCTTTTGGAGTAAGGGCATTCATTTGGATTCCCAGGGACCTGAGACAGCTAATTTATCAAATGGACCTTAGTGGTCCAAAGAAATTAATGTCCTTACAAAGCAGATTATTAAACATAGCCTATGGCACATGTACAACCTCTCCAGTCAGAAAACAAAAGACAGGTTCCACTGTCTGCCCCAACTCTCTGGTTCACAATAAATGGTACCTGCCCCAACTAGGAGCAGAGTGGTGAGGGAAGGGGCCAAAGTCTGAATATTGGAATTTCTCACAGTGCTTTTCTAACTTCAGTAGCTGGCAATGAAGAGAATTCTTTGCATCTCAGGGCTAACGGTATCACCAAAAGTCCATTGGAACAATTTTTGGAATAAATTATAGTTCCCCTTCAGTCATCTATCTTAAAAAGAAAGATTCTTGGTTCATTACCAATATTCCAAACCAGACAGCTCCCCAGCATTTCCCTAAAGATCCAATTTAAATTGTAAACCTAATAGGAAAAGGAGAGAATCAAGGGGAAAAAGACAATTCTCTCAAATTGCTAATGGGAATGAAAGGAAAGTTGAGGTCAGTGAGTATAGTCCTTCAACTTGCTACAGTTTTGAAAAACAAAATCACACATAGCAAAGGAAAACTGATTCAAATTATTGTGTATCTTACAGAATCTGTACCTGGCATTTAAAAGCTGTACCAAGAAACAGCATCTGACAATGTGTGTGTGTGTGTGTGTGTGTGTGTGTGTGTGTTTTCATCCTTCATTGCTGAAAAAGACCACATCATCAGAGAAATAATGACATGACTTGCCCTTGACTTTGTTTTGAGTGAGGGAGGGCTGTGCAGGTCACCAGCCTCACTTGTCCTCCACAGCTACTAGAATCCAGTGACCAGATATTCATCAGGATGACTGGAGATGACCCAGGATGAGGCAATTGGGGTTAAGTGACTTGCCCAAGGTCACTCAGCTAGTGAGTGTCAAGTGTCTGAGGTGAGATTTGAACTGAGGTCCCCCTGACTCCTGCATTGGGGCTCTATCCACGGCACCACCGAGCTGCCCACTACTTGGAGAAGTCCTTTAGTAAAGAAGAGGTCTTCGACTATCCCAGAGAACTTCATCATGCACATGGAAAGAACACCAATAAGCTTTGAAAAGATGGGTTTAAAAATGAACTTTCTTCCTTTTTTTTAGCTCCATACGATCCATCCTGGATCCCCAAGTCTTCGTTCCTCTGCTTCAACTGTTATTTTTATACTTTTCTTTTTTTTCATTGAAAATATCTTTATCGTTATTACCGTCACAGCCTTTTTGTGACAGAATTGAAATGAAATGCAGGCGCCTCCTTTAATAAATCTGGAGGCTCCACGGACAATATCAAGCCACATAAATTACTCCCACCTACGAGAAAAGAGAACAAAAATAAATCTTCTAGAACTGGGTGATGAAGTTTTTTTCTCCTCCCAAAGAAACTCTTTTTTTTCTCTTTTGCAGAGCAGAAAGCATAATTTCAAATAATCCTGTTTATAATTAAGCTCTTTTTTATATTCATATCACATTGTCTCAATCCTTATTCCCTGTAACTGGGAATTAAAACGCTTTTTGGATTGCAACTGTATTTCATCTTCTAAATTATCCATTATTATTCAATCATTAAATGCCTGTAATGTGATTGGAGTTAGAAAATCAGTGCTTGAAGCCCTGGCATGCTTATAGTAAGGAGAATTCTTGGAATCAAAGAACATAAGACTTGGCTTTCTGGGTCAAGTAGTCCACCAAGCCCAGGATTATGTTTTATGGGAAGGCACAAGTGCTTTCTTTCTGTGTCATCAATCTCAAAAGGTTAAACATGGACCCCAAATAGCAATCATATCCCTTCAAAACAATAATAGCTCCATCCTTCATTCATTTATCCAAAGATTTCATGCAACCATTTACATTTTCAACCTAGACTATCATCCTAGGGTTAATGAATTCCTATTTTCCAGAATCACAGAATTTTAGAATTAGAGGGGACTTAGCAACCATATCCAAACCTATAACCAAAGTCTATACCCAAACAATAATTTCCCCTACAGCATATCCAACAGTTAGTCATTCAGCCTTTTCTTAATAACCTCTAATGAAGGTCTTTAAAGACCTAATGAAGGTCTTTAAGACTAAGGGTCATTCTACTTTGGGGTTAAATAAATGGAAAGTATTTTGCAAATCTCACAGCACTGTGTAAATTTGAGCTATCATCATCACCACCATCCTTGTTATCACTATGTTGTCATCCATCATCATCTCTCTAATTGTTAAAAATAAAAGTTGTTTCCTGACATTAAACTTAAATTTGCCTTTGCAACTCTCACTCATTGCTCCTGATTGTGTCCTCAGAGGCCAAGTAAAACAAGTCTAATCCCTCTTTCACATGATAGGCCCTTAGTGAGTTAGCCAATAAACATTTAAGTGCCTACTATGTGCCAGGGACTGTGCTAAGAGAAGGGGATACAAAGAAAGGCAAAAGACAGATTTAAAGGAGCTCAGTCTAATAGGAAGACAACATGTAATCAACTATGTACAAGCAAGATATAGACAGGATAAATTAGGGAATAACCTCAAAGGGAAGGAACTAATTGCAGAGTGCTGAAAAAAAGACTTCTTGTAGAAGGTGAGACTTCAGCTGGGACTAGAAGGAAGCTAGGAAGAGATGAGGAGAGAATTGCAGGCATACAAGACAGCCAGAGAAAAGGCCAAGAATTGGAGAAAGGGTATGTTGATTGAGGAATAGTAAGAAGACACTGAATTGCAAAGTGGGGGGAGGGACACAGGGAAGGTGTGGGATACAGGGGAGGGGAGGGAGATGTAAGGTGTAAAAAGTCTAGAGGTGGGGAAGGAGAGATTCCAAAGGGCTTTTAACTTAAGGGTCCTTAAATATTTTATGAGCTAGAGAAGGAAATGGCAAACCATTATCTTTGTCACAAAAACCCCCAATAGGGTCACAAAGAGTTGGACATGACTGAAAAATGCATTATGACAATGGTCATGTTCCCCTAAGTCTCCTCTTCTTCAGATCAAACCTCCCTAGTTCCTTCAGCCAATATGCAATGAATTACAAAAGCTCCACCTTCCTGGTTGTGCATCTCTGACTGTTATCCAGATGTATCAGTGACCTTCCTAAAACGCAGCACCCAGAACGACACTAATGGACCATTATTTGAAATAAACTATGAAGAACCCAAGGAATGCCTGACAATTGATTGACAGATGATATGCCACCCTGTTCTTTACCATACTAATAGTAATAGGTAGAATTTTATAGAACTTTAGGGTTTACAAAGCACTTTACATATGTCACCTTTTTTGAGCCTTATAACTCTGGAAGATAGGTGCTATGAGTATTCCCATTTTACAGATGAGGAAGCTGAAGTAGACAGGTTTAAGTGGCTTGCCCAAGGTCACAGAGCACTGACCTCCGGGTTGTTCTGATGAGGGCTGGAAAACTGTATGGGATGGATGAAATTCTGAAATCCCCCAAAGACTGGAGTACCAGGGGCAGGTCGCCTGGAATGAATTCACAGACTCAAGCATTCTTGAGGTTAAGGTAAAATTTATTATGCTTTTCAGCAGGCAAGAGTTCTTAGGGAACCTGCAACCTTTACAGGTAAAGTTTATATATTGTATTCTATAGTAAAACATGTGCCAAATATACTAACTAGGAGATTCAAGGCAGAATTAGGGAGTGGTTAGGGAGGGGTTAGTTCTTAAAGGAATGTGCACTTTTAGTATCTACTGGGAAGGCATTTTATTCACAGTTCGTCAGGAAATAGCCCAAGCAGGGCTACATGGAGCTGTGAAAATTTAGATCTGAAATAACACTAAGTCAGCTAACAGACCCGGCTGCTCTCATCAATGTCTTGTTAGACAAGATAAATGTAAGGGAACTATACGTATGTCTCAGTCTAGGATACATATGATAGGTCAGTGAGTACTAAATGTTGTTATGACCCAGTGCACAGCCAGTTCAGCCAGTACACAACCAATTCAGACTAATAAATTCTGTGGGTGCAATCAGTTACTGTAGCAGGAAGGGAGATAATGGTTGCTTCTGGGGCAAGCTTGGACTGAGTAGAAGCTGCCTGGGATTGTGTTTTGAGGTTAGGAAGAAATGTGATTTTTGAAGAGAAATGCGATTTTAGAATTGGGGTCCAAGCACAGGCACCCAAGCACCCCATCAGTTCCATGAACAAGACAAGCCATTTCTCTGTTCTGGGTATTTTCTCTAACTTTTTCCCCATGCCAGGAATGTTCTTCCTCTTCAACTCTACCTATTGACCTCCCTGGCTTCCTTTAAGTCCCAACTAACATCCCATCTTTTACAGGAAGCCTTGCCCTACACATCTTAATCCTAGTCCTTTCACTCTCTTAATTATTTCCTATGAAATCTTTTACATAGCTTGTTTGTATATATTTGTTTGTATGTCATCTCTCCCATTAGATTATGAGGTTCTTGAGGCAGCAACTATCTTTTGCCTCTTTTTTTATCACCAGGATTTAGCACGGGACCTGGCACATAGTAGCTCCTTCATAGAGGTTTATTGACTGCTGATGTGTCTTGGATCAAATCTGAATTGTTTTCCTGACTAAAGATTGAGCATACTATCCACTGGGCTGCCTATAAAGCAAGTTATTCAAGCTCTGAAGCCTCCTAAAGACTCACTAATTACTTTTCCCTTCCTCCTTCTTACAGAGCACAGTGAAGAAAGGAGAAAATGCATTTGTCTCCACTCCCCTATGCCGCCATCAGGAAGAATAGTCATGAAGTACAATCAAAACACATGGCTCTGGGAGACATGTGCTGGTGGGTAGCCTAAGAGAACAATGCCAGGGCATTATTTCCCAGTTTATTTTCTGTGTTGAAGCAGAGGTATTTTGAGTTCCTGAGGCAGTTAACCCAGAGTCAAGTCTTCTAGAACAAGAAAGATTTTTCTGAGCAGCACTAGATTTAAAAATTGTCTTATGGATACCCCCATGTTCAAGAATTTCTGATTCAGGAGAGATCTCCTGATTCAGCATATTTCTTAGATTTAAAAAAAAAAAGAGCCAGTCCACTTGGTAACTGTGGAGAACAAGCTTAAATGCAAAGATAGTGCAAATCTGATGAAAAAGTGTTTGCATGACCCAAAAGTGCCAAAGCATAGAAACTTGCTAGTAAATCTAAATCACAGAGGTTTTTAATTTATATGTGTGTATACATATATATGTGTAGTATGTATGCATGTATGTGTGTATATACATACATACAAACTTATACACATACATACATACATGTATATGTATATACACATGCATATATGTATACCTATATTTATATGTGCATTGTATATACATATGCACACATACATACATGTAAATATATATATATATGTCTTCTAATGTAGAGTTTGCAGAAAAACAGGACTTTCCCAGAAGAGGATTGCTTTCATAGCAACTACAATTCAGTTGTCTTCTGGAGGGGAGCTGATATACTGTTTGAGTGTCTTGTTTCCATATTTGTACATTGGCTCCTGAGTACTTAGCCTTACTTATTTAGTACTTGTTCGTTTTCAGTGGCATAAAGTAAAGGCTGGCCCATAGCCAGTACTCATATTGTGCACTGAATGCCTATGTAGGATTTAAGGACTCTGCCACCCACTTTTGGGAGACCTAAGAAACAAGCTATTATACTGGAGCTTTATTCTGGAAATTTTCCTGTACTAATTTAGGATGGATCAATGACCCAAAGGAAGAAAAATTAACCCTCAGGGATCAATTCTCAAAAATCAGATTGATTTATGTGATTCCAGAGTTCTTGGGTATGGGGTATTGAGAGGGGAGGGTCTTACGGGTTATGCTATTTTGTTGAATTTCCATAGGGTCATTATTTTCAGTCCTAACTTTTCAACAGAGAGGCATCATAATAGATAGAGAACTGAGTTTTTAACCAGGAAGAACTGGGTTTAAGTCCCTTATCTGACACATCCTCAAGATATGAACATGGATAAATCACTTTACCATCTCTCCGGAGCTCTAGACAATTCTCAAAGACTAAAATTTGCAGAGAAGTTCCCTTAGGAAAAGCAATGTAGGCCCAAACTCTAAGATCACTGATCCCCTTGGAAATAGACCACAATTGAATTACTTAGACCATAGAAACATATGTTATTAAAGCTCAAAGGGATCTTAGAGATTGTTTCAAAGGTGAGGAAACTGAGGCCCCAAAAAGTACAATGATTTATTCAAGGTCACACAGCTAATTAGTGATAGACCCTAGAGATCTCTAGAGCCTTAGTCTCTTGATTCCTCCTCTTTTAGTACCCTCTACACATTTTTATTCTAAACTCAATGAATAAATAAATGAAAGAAAAAGCATTTATTAAGTCCCTACCATATGCTACTGATAATCCCTTGTCTTCGTGCACTCCGCAGCTTAATGTGACATCTTCATGCTTCACTTGTGGATGTGTACTTATTCAATGACAATGCCTAGCTGAGGAAAAATGAATCATTGCTAGATCTTAACAAGTCAAGTCTCTTGGCTCACAGCCTCATGTTCTAACTTCCAAATCCCATTGCCTGAGCAATGAGTGAAGCAAACTAAGCCCCGTAGGAAGCATCCCCCAATGGTTTTAGTTCACAAATGGGCATTGCCCATCATGAGTCACCATGGATGGGAAGAGGCGAATTAAGGGCTAGAGACACTCTGAGGCTGAGGAGTTTTGCCCTGAAGAGCCTGTGAAAACACGTACTGCACCTATCTGCATACTTTAAGTAATAACTAGCATTTAGATAACACTTTAAGGTTTGCAAAACATTTTACATGTTAACTCACTTGATCCTAAGCAGTAACAGTATCATTGTGAAGTGACTAACTTTCATAGACTTGGCTTTTCTCAACAAGACAAGATCTAAGACAACTTCAAAAGACTCATGATGGAAAATGCTATCCATCTCTAGAGAAAGAACTAAGGAGTCTGAAAGCAAATTGAAGCATACTATTTGATCTCTTATTTTCTTTTGTTCTGTTTTGTTTCTTCTTTCTCATGTTTCTTCTCATTGGTTCTAATACTTGTTTACATCGTGACTAATGTGAAAATGTTTAATACAAGTGGTCAGATTGCATGTTGTTGAGGGAGAGGGAGGACAAGGAGGAGAAGAAAACTGAAAACTTAAAAGCTTATGGAAGTGAATGTTGAAAACTAAAAATAAATTAATTAAATGTTTAAAAAGAAAGAAATAGAGAGAGAAAGAAAGGGCATCAGCAATGTATCTATGAACAATCGCCCTTGGGTTTGGCATACTAAAGTAATGTCCAGCCCTCATCACTCCTCCTAAATAATGGGAGGCCTAGGTGAAATCCTTAGTGAATGAGTACAACCAATTTACCATCACATATGTTAACTACATTGACAGAAACACTAATTAGATTTATACTTCTGAACTCATGCAATCAAACTTTTTTAATCAAAGGATACAAACAATATCCTCTAAAAACAAAACACCATTCTGACATTATAGAGGTTTCAATAGGCTTCTTTCTAACTAGATTCCACTAGGTTCCCTCTCTGCCTTGGCTATGGGGTCTCCCTCAGGAAGCTGTCAGCCTAGTCTCTGTCAACCAATCCTCACTACTCTAGAGGCAATGGCCAACTTGCTCAGAAGTACAGAGAACCCAGGAGCCAGACCTAGTAGACTGATCTGACTGAGAACTGAGACTGAGGAACAGGCTGATGGCTGGTATCTCAGTGAGTTTGTAAGTTTATAGCTCAAGTTGTTGACCACATAATTTGATAGGCAGTTTACTTCAAAATTATTGATAATGATGTTGATAATATATTTTCATTGGTTATGTGTCTTATCAAAGGATGTACAAAGGTTTATTAGTTGCGTAAGAATGTACACATGTTCCATCCCCCAATGAATCAAAGGACATAAACAAATAGTTCTCAAAAGAATTGCAAAATATTTATAACCACATGAAAGAATATTCTAAATCACCACTAGAAAGAGAAATCAAAGCAATGCTGAGATTTCATCCTGCAAATTGACAAAGACAACAAAAATGGCAATCACCAATGCTGGAGGGATTGTGGGTTAAAGGTATATTAATACACAGGTGGTGGGACTGTGAAATAGTACAACCATTTTGGAAACTAATTTGGAATTATGTGAATAAATTGATTAAGATGTCCATACTCATGGAACCAGAGACTCTGTTACTGGTATTATACTCCAAGGAAATAATTGATAAAAAGAAAATCCTTGTACATAGTAAAATATTTATAGCAACACTTTTTATAATAGTAAAAAATTGAAAACAAAGTCAATACCCATTGATAAGGAATGACTAAACAAATTGTAGCACGTGGAAGAAATGTATTATTTCTGTACTATAAGAAAAGGGCAGTTAGGCAGCACAGTGAATAGAGTGTTAGGCCTGGAATCAGGAAAACTCATCTGAGTTCCAATCTGGCTTTAGACATTTACTAACTGTGTGACCCTGGGCAAGTCACTTAAACCTGTTTGCTTCAGTTTTCTTATCTGGAAAATAAGCTGGAGAAGAAAATGGCAAACCACTACAGTATCTCTGTCTAGGAAACCTCAAAAGAGGTCATGAAAAGTCAGACACTACTGAAACAACTCAACTACAACAGTAGAAAGAAATGATAAATACAAAGATCTATAGGAATTGATGCAGAGTGAAGTAAGCAAAACTAAGAAAACAATATACACAATCACTACAACAATGTAAATTGAAAGAACAACTAAATAAAAAGTCAGAAGTTGTAACAAAATTATATAGATCAAATATGACTTGAATGGAGTATTAGAGGGTATCCCAACCCACTCCTTCATTGAAATGGGAGATCCCCAGATTTTATGCATTGTACATATTTTTGGATTTGGATTTTTTTTCAATACATTGATTGGTGGTGCTGATTTTTACCCTTCTTTTTCTTTTCTTTTTTTTATCTTTAAAAATACTATTCATATATGGTCTATATCAGATTGGCTGCCATCTCGGGGAGGGGGAGAGGAAGAAGAGGGAGAAAATTTAAAACTCAAAATCTTATAAAAGTGAATGTTGAAAACTAAATGTAAATAAATAAATAAAATTTTTCTAAAAAAAGAAAGACACTATTTGTCATATGACATGACTCCCTGAGAAAGGGAAAAAGGAAGGATACTAAAAAAAGCTATGATGATGTAAAAAACAAAAGGTATCAATAAAAATTATTTTTTAGAAAAGCATATATATATATATATGTTGCTTACTACATCACACCAAACAGATGTTTGTTTTATCATTGAAAAGAATCATAGAAAAACAACTTTTTCAAAACAGCTCAATCACAAAACAGAGACTTAAAATGGAATCAATTTTGTTTAATTAAGGAACTACCTTATAAAGGTACCTCTAGGTGGCGCAGTAGATAGAGTACAGGGTCTAGAGTAAAAGAAGACTCATGTTCCTGCGTTCAGATCTGGCCTCAGATATTTACTAGCTGTGTGACCTTGGGCAAATCTATTAACCCCATTTGCCTCCATTTCCTCATCTATAAAATGAACTGGAGAAGGAAATGGCAAGTCACTCCAGGATCTTTGCCAAGAAAATCCCTAGTGGGGTCACAAGGAGTCAGACATGATTGAAAAGTGACTGAACAAAAATCTTACAAAAGTAATCATACTTATTGCATTATCAGTTATACTGAATTGACAAATTATCTCACTAAGCTAATGGGACTTAATTATGCAAATTATGCCCAAACTCCTGGGCCCAGCTAAAACTGTGGATGACTCATACCTAGGAGGGATCCTCTGTGATAGCTGTAGACCAAGGTAGATCCCTCATATTTGGGACAGGTCTGGTTGACTAGGCCTCTGAAATAGGTAAGACTCATAGAATGTAGAGTTTTCTAAGTATAGCAATCATATGGCCAAGGGCAGGGCAAAGTACTGTGGGAGCCCAAATTGGGCCTGTTGCCTTTTTTTGTAGGGTCTATGAGCTAAGAATATATTTTATACTTCTTTAGATGCAATAAAACTATTAAGAAATGTAAAAAAACCATTCTTAGCTAGGCCCATACAAAACAGGCAACATGCCAGACTTGGCCCTCCCACATCCCTCCACACCCTCCACAGAAGACTTCTAAGCTTCCCCTAAGCTCAACATTTTATGAGCCTATGGATCTCATCAGTTCCTGAGGCTCAGGCTGACTTGCCCAAGTATGAGGGACCTACCTTGACCCAGAACTATCACAGAAGATAGAACTTATTTCACTGCCCAGGGCCTTCTGTTTCTTCCACACTCCATGACTTTGAAGTTACATAGGAAATCTATGGCTTTACAGGAAACTAGTCCAATCTCCTCAGTTCTTTCTCATGTTTCATGTTTCTTTCTTTCCAAAAGAAATTGAGACACAGAGAAATGTGGCTTACCCAATGTTGCAGAGGCAGAATCTGAACCTATGTCTTCTGACTTCAAACCCAAGGCTCATCCTAATCATTTAGCCAGATATTTATCCTAGTGTTTGGTTCCTTCTCAAGACTGTTGTGGTGAGGTAGAGCCAGAGGTCCTGGATTCAAATCCCACTTGATGTTTACCACTTAAATGACATTGGGCAAGTCACTTAACTGCCTTGAGCCTCAGTTTCTTCAACTGTAAAATAAAGGATTAGGTTATATGAACTCCGAGATCCCTTCTAGCTGTAAACCACTGAGATTATAAGACAGCTAAGGAAGTGACATAGCCCAATGAACTAAGCAGAGAACCCAGATGCAAAGCTGTATATTTCAAAAATTTACACTGTGATTCTGTACCCTTCTTTCAACCAGTCAGTGCAGCAATTTCCCCAAATCTTCCATGCAGGACTCTACAGAGTTCAGTTCTCATTTCTGAAGTTGGGAAGAAAAACGTTCTAGAAAATGCAACCTGAACCAAAACAAGAATGAAAAGAAATTTTAATTATTTTTATTTTTTCAAGAATAAATTCCCATCACATCCCTATACTTAGCCCAATACTTTGCACACGATATTGGGCAAATGCTTGATATTTATTGATAATCACAGGGACACTGCTGGTCTTGCTTGTAAAGACCCAACAAAGCACTGTGGAACTGTTTTAAAAATATCAAGTGTCCAGTAAACCAAACCAAACCAAACATTTTGGAAATAGATCATATAACAAAGCAGAGAGGGGAGGTAGCATGTCCTTTAAAAATAAGTTTTTAAAAATTAAATCCATCAGCTTCTCACAGAAACCCCTTTTCCCTCTAGAAGAGAGGGCTGCAATTTTTAAGTACTTGTGGTCAGGCAGCCCTCCTGGGCTAGAGAGCCCAGAGATGCCAATCTGGCCATCCATTGTTACAGCCTCCACCATCTCCCGCTCTATGAGTCTGTTTTTGACAGGACTCAGGGCTAGCTGTGCAGCACTTTTGTGTCCCTGCTACTTGTGCTAATGCCCCTGTATTCCTTTTCTTTGCGGGGGTTCCAAGCACCAGGCTCCCTAGTGAAGACAGGAGCCTGCCAGTATCTATTTTAACAGAAGGAAAGAATGAACTGACTCAAACTAAGACCAACCCACCAAAGCTATACTTCACATTATCCTGATGGGGTCAAGTATGGTGGTTTGGTTTGTTGTTGTTTTTTAAGTTTGTTTCCAAATTCTGAGAAGGGGAAATCATTCTAGAGAGAACCTCAGGTCATTAGTTTACTTTCATAATCAGTACCACCATATGTAGTGGCTTAAATGTCCATTCCATTCTTTACAGTTGTTCATAGGCAATGCTGAATCTTTCTGGGAGTTACCTAAAGGGGATTTTCTTCCCTGCCCCCCACCCCCATCACCAGTGTTCCTGGGATCTGCTGTTTCAGGTTTGCCTTGGTATCAACAGCACCAAGCACAGTGCAATACACATAGTGCATGGGGTCTCCTATATTTGACTTGTAAGCTCCTTGGGGACAGGGACTGTTTTTGCCTCTTTCTTTATCCCTAGTGCTTACATACAAAGTGCTCAAGAAATGCCTGTTGACTGACTTAGTAAGTACTTAATAAATATTTGTTGATTGATTGATCTGGGTTGATTACGGAAAGGAAGCCATAGGCCCTGGCAGCCATAGTAATATTTCCTATAGTTCAGATAAAAATCCCTTGTCATGAATGTTACAGGAGGTATTTTTTTTTCCCTTTCCATAGGAATGGACATGAAAAAAACTCTCTTCATGACATCATTTCTCTCTTGAAATAAAAGTGAAATCAGAATGAAAAAAAAAGTGCTTCAATTCTTTGAGACAGTTGTCAGATTTTTAAAAGGAAAGAGCAGGGTTACAGGGATGCCAGCACAAACCAGAATCCAAAGCAAAGGTCTATCTTTTCTCCCTGATGTTTTAATGAATGACATCTTTGGATGACTCTTAGGTGGTGACATGGTACAGATTAAGCCACAAAGGGCCTTACCCTCCTGTCTCCTTCCTCAGTGTTTTAATTGTGATGGCGTCAGGAATTGAAACATTCATTCAAGTGGCATTTAAACAAAAGTCATTGCATTGAGTGAAAGAATTTTTCTACTAACTTTACTCAGGTAGAATGGCCCTCTGGAGCCCAGTGATTTAAGATTGTCCATTAGGGACAGAAGCATTTAAATGTAGGAACTGTTTTCTCACTGGGTTCCATTGTTTTCCTATGAGTCATACTCTGAATGGGAAAGGCAGTACAGCCTCCCTTTTTGTGGATTTGCTTGAGCTGAGCTGCCAGTTCTCTGTCTCACCATGGCACTCACTGACTCACCAATCTGGTCCTGCAGGAGCATTTTTCTATCCCTTTAAAAGACACTGGGATTCACTCCCAACTCCTAAAAATAAAGCTGTGATAAGGATGGGCTGATTCTTCCTGCTTGAGCTCATTAATGTGCTAATGGTTATTTTCAATCAGGGCATTTATTTAACAAGGCACGTTGTCATCTAAGTCACTATTATGTTGAAGTGAAATTATTGTTGTCCAGATGCTACTGATGAAGGAAATAAATGGTGCCATTTTCTCACGGAAACTCAGAAGAGAACCAGGAAAACACCGCAGACTTGAAAGAAACCTCCTTACGCTACCAAATTAAAGTGAACTTACCTGCTTCTGAACTTCCTCACTTACAGAGTCAGAGATTTAGATTTAGTCCTTAGAAATCCTATGATTTACAGATGAGGCAACTGAGGCCCAGATGTAGTAAATGGCAGAGTTCAGATTTGAATTCAGGAAAACTGCTTTTTAAAAAGAGTTTTTAGATCATGATAGAAAGAGAAAGGGCTGTCCATTTTCAGGTCCTTCCATTATACTACATGACTCAGTCTACAACTCTTAAGAATCTTTGATACAAGTAAGTACCATAGGCTACTATAGGTAATCTGAGGGTCTCTGAGGCTTGTTCTATAGAAAACTTGCCCTGTTAACCATAATCCACGTCTGAAATTCCACAGTTAAATATTCATTCCTTTGAGTCCCAAAGACTTTCTGTCTTCAAGAATCATCTACTAAAATGCAAATATTCCTGGGAAGATTTACTAATTTCTTCTTTTTAGAATAATGAATACCTTGAGAGAATCAACCTGGCAGATATTCCTTAAGTAGATACAAATCTTTGTTTGGTTATACATATGCTAAATGAAAGGGTGTAGGAGAACAGAAGAGCCAAGGTGGAGATCAAGTCTGGGGAAAAGAGAGGTTGTAAGTATGACCAAGCTGAACTCCCCACTCCCCTCCAGTTTTGCCTAAGGTTGGGCTGGTTCCTATGATGGCATACTTCGCTATTTGCAGGAGGTCACAGAATACCTTGGTGAGTTAGGCTTTAGAAATCCAATCTTTCTCCCCTCTGTCTGGGTTTGCTCAGATTTTCACTGTTCAATCATGCTTCAGTAACCCCTCATTAAATGATCATGGGATAGACAGGGATCAGCCTCTAAAATTTAGCAGTTGCTTAATAATAATTCCCTGTATTTTTGGCAGGATATCTTTCCTCAAAGAAACTCCCAATTCTTTAACAACCTCATCTAGGTTGTTTTCAAAACACCATTATGATGAGAAATTCTTGGTCATTTTTTTGTCCTCAAGCAGCATCCCACAAAAAGTATAAATCACCTTTTCTTCCCTCATAGAGCAAATTCTACTCATATAAAGTCACAAGTATGCTGGAGCAACCAAAATTTTACCCTAGTGGTTAGCATGCTATGCACAGGCATGCTTCCTCTCCCCTCCTCCTTCCCCTTTCCCCCACAATTAATCCTCTGCTAACTTAGGCTACCTAATATGATTGGCACTGACTGGATCATCATCCTCAGTGTCTCATGGTCATGAGGTCCATCTTCCTAGCATCTTCCTATCTTCTATCTCTTCCCCTGAGTCTCTTCACAAAACTTGGGGGTAGGAGACCACTGACTGTACCTTGGTGGCACAGGCTGGCTTCTCTAGGGGAATGAGTTGCCCCAGCCCCTAGTAAGTAGGACTATATTCTCTGCTCAACTGAATTTACCTCCAAAACAAGAATTCCTAGCTTTGACTCCAGTTTTACAAGCCTACCTTGCAACCAACTTTTTGCTGAGTTTACACAAAGCAGTTGCATATTTTTCTCTTACCTGGCTGACATTACCCAAGTATGGTAAACCCATTTGACTGCATCTGTACAGAAAATTGAGTACTGTGGAGGAGAGGAAAGAGTTTCCAAAATTATCTACTAGAGATATGCCTGAACTGAAATTCAGAACATATTTTCTATAAACACTGCCATCAAATCACCCATGAGGGTTCCCAAACAACTGGAAAGCCACAAGAAAGGTCAGTATTCCGATATATCCCCCCAAAGCATCTACCCATCCCACCTGGCTTCAAAACAATTGTTGGTCCTGTTTCCTTGGGGAAAAAAAATGCTCCCTAGGATAGTGCTTGTCTGTAAGATAAAGGTGACCTTTAGAAATTCCTGTAAGAGGCTATCAAATCTAATATTCTCCTTCCCATTGAAAGTTATCCCTGTTGACATGCCTGTCCATGTATGGAAATAGGTCTGAAAAACTCCAGACACCCCCTGACAAGAGTTTGAACTGAAGATGGCCTTTGCCACCCATCATCTGCTCACGCATCTTATCTCACAAAGCATTGCCCTGTCTCTAATTGCCCCATCTGGGTGATCTGGCCCCTGCCGGCAGTCCCCAGCATTCCACAGCTATCACACAACCCTGGCCCTGCTCCAGTGTCCACAGGAAGGGATGTCATCTACCCTGAGATAACCAACCTGCCATTTATAGAACACTGTTAGATTTCTCTAAGAAGCCATGCCTACTTCAGAACTCCCAGACCCAAATGGGTCAAATACTTTATCAAGAATGATGAATACAATACAGGAAAGTCTTTAATGGTGCTTTAAAAAATGCTCTGAAACAATTCTCACCATATGACTTGCCTTTCTGCAGGCATATAGTTAGTGCTCTTACCTTATAGCCGTCCCATCATCATCAGACTCTCCTCAGGAAGCAGAGAGCTGCTCAGCGTTACCATAATTAGCTTTCCTACCTTCTTTTTAAACATAATAATCAGACAATAAAGTCTCACATGCTTTCCTGTAGGGAAAGTTCAGTTCTCTTACAAAGAAACTCAAAACACTGTACAAAATTATAGGATCCTAGACCCGTACCATCTCCACAGTCTGACTAAGCTGTCCAGACTTAGGTCATACTATTCACCTTCTAACCACACTGGACTGCTCATCAAACCTTCTCATCCTCTGTTCTCCTTTTTCTGAGTATTTCTACAATCCCTGTGCCTAGAACAGACTCCTCACCTTTCCCTTCTTCAGGGCCTTATTTGAATGTCTCCTCCTTCATGAAATTACCCCAAATTTTTTCCTTAGATAAAAGAGATCTCTGCTTTCTCAAATTTTTCTGACCCTTTGCTTCACTTATCTCCTTCTCCCTTGGATGGCACTATAGTTATATGTATATGTCTTTTCACTAGCACTCACCATATAAGCAACCCATCTCATTTTTCAATCACCTATTTCCAGAATGGCATCCCTTCTCTCATTTCTCATGCATAGGTTATCACTGGAAGAATGTTGTGGCCTACCTATGACTGCCCTATACCTCCCTGTTGATGTAATGGATTTGAATTTTTTTAAGATTTTAGCGTTTCAGGATTTGTAACCATGCACATCATCAGGAGTACTGTTATGTTGAAAAGATAGTCGAGGTTTTGTTGTTGTTATATAGTTTTCTGTATGTGTGCCAGGGAATGTATTAGGATCAAAAAAACCCCCAACAACCCACTCTTTAAATTCCAGTGTAATCCAGGCCATTCAGAGCACAATCCACTATCCATCTGCAATAATTACCCCCGGTTTACATGCTGGTTTACAATGCCCTGCACATCATAGTCTAAACAGCAGGCATTTTTATAATGTGATACAATTTTGTGCTATGACAATGACTGCCCATGTAGGCATAGTTATCAAGGAATATTTTATAATATTAACATGTGCATGAGAGATTCCTTGTTGGAGAAGAGACTCTAAGGCTTCATTTCTCTTTATGGAGTCAAATGGTATTTTATAAACCAGAAACAATAAACACAATGTGATGTTGTATTCTTTGCACCTTTTAGTCAGTTGTGAGATTGGAAAGATAAGATTGCTATAGAAAATGGTTTGCAAAAGACTATCTGTTCCATAGCCAATGCATTGATGTGTTTTGCGTGACTGTATTTATTGGTTACAAGGGAGGGTTTCTATTTGTTGGGTTAATGAGAATGAGGCAAAAAAAAAGAAGAAAAGAAAGAAAACACACGTAAAATATTTGAAAATACAAGAGATAGAAGAAGAAAATTCAGAAGGAGACACAGACAAGTAGGACAGTATTGCTTTTCTTGTTTTAAATATAGCATGCACATTAAAAATGCATATAATAGAAGTTCATAGTTTCATATATAATCTATTCATTCTTTACTTATTAAGATATTCATATTTCATTGATAATTGATAAAATTTTCATTAAAAAATTAGAAAGTTTAGCTATTCCCTTCACATATTTTTATCAGATATGGGTATAGATGATTCCTATAAAGATATTATAAAGACAAAAAAAAAGAGTAATATGCATTGGTAGTAGTTATTCATGCCCTCTTGATTTGTTATTCAGTCATTTAAGTTGTGTCTGACTCTCTGTGACTCCATTTGAGATATTCTTGACAAAGATGCTAGAGTAGCTTGTTATTTCCTTCTCCAGCTCATTTGACAGATGAGGAAACTGAGGCAAATAGGGTTAAGTGATTTGCCCTGGGTCATACAGTTAGTAAGAGTCTGAAACCAAATTTGAACTTAGGTAATACTGACTCCATGATTACCTTTGATGACTAATAATATTGTCCCTGATTGTTTCTACTCTGGTATTTTCCCTGTTTCTACTCTGGTATTTTCCCATCTTCTGAGATATCTTGTGAAACAATTCCCTAATGCTTTCAAGACTGAGCTGCTACCAATAAGAACTTTCTTGATGTGTACTTGGCCTTATCTACCTGCTCTTCATAATACCATAGAATCATAGAGTTAGAGTTGGAAGGGACCTTAAATGTCATCAAGTCCAGCCCACTCATACTGCAGAATAGAAAAACTGAGGCATAGAGAGATCAAGTAACTAAATGCAAGATTTTACATTTGTCCTTTTTAAAACCTCATTATTTTAGCTTTGGCCCATTGTTTGAGCCAGTTTAGATCTCTTTAGAGTAGAATTCTAAATTCAAAATCCTTCTCAGTTTTGTCATCTACAAACACATTAAATTGTGTTTATGTTTGCATCCAAGTCATTAAAAAATACTGAACAGAACATAACTCTGTGGCATGCCATAAGTGACCTGTTTCCACCAAAGGATTAAGCAAGAAGCGTTGGCTGTAGTTATTCTACAAGTCATGAATACACTGAGTGATGACTTCCATCCAGCACACATCTCTCCATCTTGTACACAAAAATGTCAAGACAGAATGTCAAGAGGATACTCCACAATTTGTCAATTCAGAGCAATTTTATTTAACGACATTCAAGCATTTGTTAAGTACCGCCCTAGTATGTGCCAGGTACTATATCGTGTAGTATCAAATGCCTTGCTAAAATCCATACATGTTATATCTATAGTATTTCCTCTGTTGAGTAGATGAGATTAGTTTCCCATAACTTATTCTTAGTGAATCCTTGGTGGTTTCTGGTGATTACTGTTTCTCTTTCTAAGTCACAGCAGTCATTTGTCTAATAATACACCCTGGAATTGTGCCATTCTGATTGATTATCAAATTCACTGGTCTACTGTTGTCTTTCTCCAGAATCTGCCTTTTCCCTCATTTTGAAAATTAACACATTTGCCTGCTCCCAGTTCTGAAAAAGTTCTTCCATTCTCCCATGCTCTTCAAATATCCCTGATCAATAATCACATGTGCACGGTGTCTTGGGATAGGGGGAGGGGAGAGATGGGAGAAAATTTGGAACTCAAGATCTTGTGGAAATGGACGTTGAAAACTAAAAATTAATTAATTAATTCAAAGATAAATCCCTTGTGCAAGTTCTTATTCTGTGATTTAATTTCTCTATGTCGGTGACTTGAACTCATTTAAACCATATTGTTTTACTTTCTCCTCTTATTCAGTTCCCTCTTGACTATTTTTGTCCTGCCTATCAGTCTGAAAATCATTTTGCCTGATAGAGAAAAATAGTCCTGGAACATTGTGGTATGGGTTGTTACTCTGAATGCATTGGCTAAGGATTGAAATTGATTGCACAGAATTTGGAGTTCATATGAGATTTAACTTGATTGCCATAGGGCCCCATATATACTGAACATACAGACATTGAAGCAGCTCTTTCCCTACTAGACGGGATCTCATTTCAAGATCTTAACAAATCTTCCCTCTTCTTTAAATATCTTATTGTATTTTCCTTTGTACTTTTCTTACACACTTATTGTATTTTAGATACAGCTATTTGTGAATAAGTTAAACTACAAATTTATTGAAGACTTTGGCTTAATCAGCTTTAAATGGTGCTCCATCTAATACAAGTTCTTACACACAGTCAGGACTTAACAAATGTTTAATGAATGAATGAACACTATAAAAGAGAAGATGAAATCAAGCCATGGTTCTGTATCTTCTTTGGAATTCAGTAACCATGTCCCTTAGCATCAGACTGTGCTCACTCACTTGAGCCTGGCCAGAAAATTCCACTTAGTAGTATCTGGCAAGATTAGCCAGCTTCATAGAGTTTAAATATGACTTGCTTCAGTCCTAGGAGTGGTAAACCAGAATACTTCCTGAAAAACCTGTCATTTGTATCAATCAGAAACTTCACAGATGACTTTTTTTCCAGGTCAAATTAGAGTTAAAATCTTACTCTCAGCTAAAATGACAAGAAAATAAATCAGTGTGGCAGGCTATTGGCATGTGTAAAGAAATCCCTCAAGGCCTTTGGAAGTAAATATTTACCAAGCGCAAGAAAAATTATAAATACCTTCATGTTAAAGGATTATTTTGAGAGAAAAAAAAGCTGAAAAAATGGCAAATTGATTCATCCTGACCTGTGCTTCAGAACAGATGGGCATGGAGGCAGCGAGGATAGTCACAGTATAATAAAGAGAACACAGCAACTGCAAGTTCTGGTCCCAGTTAGGTAGTAAGTTTCAGAATCTGTCTTTGCTCCAATTTATTCTTCTGTAAAACAGTGTCACATCTTTTTCCTTCCAGCCCCACTGGCCTTTGCTGAAGCTCTATCTATGAAATCATCTCCCTAAAGCTTTCTAAGGTTCAGAATGGTTAGAATGGAAAGAGTGATAAGTGTAGAGTCTAAGGCTCTGGATTCAAATTCTTTATCTGCCACTTAATAGCTGTATGTTATTCAGTCTCTTTAGTCATATTTGACTCTTTATGACTCTATTTGAGGCTTTCTGGTCAAGATACTGTCATTTCCTTCTCCAGTTCATTTTACAGATGAGGAAACTGAGACCAGCAACTAACTCTCTTAGGGCTATAGTTCTATAAATTGAGGGAATTGGACTAGAGGACCTGTAAGGACCCTTCCAGCTTGAAATTGATAAGATCAGGACAACTAGGTGGCACAGTGCATAGAATACCTAGCCTGGAGTCAGAAGACTCCTTTTCCTGATTTCATCCCTGTCCTCAGGCTGTGTGACCTTTGGTAAGTCACTTAACCTTGTTTGTCTCAGTTTCCTTGCATGTCAAATGATCTGGAAAAGGAAATGGCAAACCACTCCAGTATCTGTGCAAGGAAAATTCCAAAAGGAGTTTCTAAGAAGTTCACATGACTGAAAAACAATTAAATTACAATATAAAATCAGAACTGCTCCCCACATGGTGTACTAAGCCAGAGGTGGGGAATCTGCAGCCCACACTACAGGATATGGAGGGTCACATGTGGCCTCCAGGCTACAGATTCCCCACCCAAACATTTCTATATCTTCATTCCTTACTATTATTAGCTCACATTTAGATAGAAAACAAGAGATAGTCTTCCACAAAGTCTTTCTCCTTTGCCTCATCATGGCAGGGAAGTGACCCTGGGTTCTCAAAGGTGATTCCAGAAGGGCACAAGCTCTAGAAGGATCTACCATGTTGGAAAGGTCTAAGTCTGTTTTCAGAGAAGTAGCTTGCCTAAAAAAAGTGAGTCAGGAGTGGTGAACCAGAAGAAGCCCATCACTTGTAAGCTGAACACTTTTTAAAGAATTCCTTCACCATAACAACTCATCAGACAAAAATAATATGATTGTTCTCAGCCCTGCACATTCCTTCTGCAGCTATGTACCCCACACCTCTCTCCTGGGCTCTCTTCCCTTTTCCTTCTACTAATTTTCACTTGATATCAGCTCCCATGTGTTCAATTTAAAACTCTACACAGATGATTCCCAGCCCGTCTCTTGTCTCTCACTTTAGTCTTAGTCCTGCATAACAAACAATCTATTGTTCCTTTCCAACTGGACATAGTTTAGGCATTTCAAACTCAACACGTCCAAAACAAAACTCATTATCTTTTTCTCAGACTCAGCCTTCTTGTGAACTTGGTTATTATTTACTTTATCCTTTCTATAACTCATCTTTCTAAACTCCAATATCATCCTTGACTTCTCAGTCTCACTCACCCTATATATCCAATCACTTGCCAAATCTTAGTTCCAACCACCACAATATTTGTGTGTGTGTGTGTGTGTGTATTTGTCCTTTATTGACAAAGAAGACCATGCCATTAGAGAAGTAATGACATGACTTACACTTGACTTTGTTTTGAGTGAGGAACGGCTGTACAGGTCACCAGACTCACTTCTCCTCCAGAGCCATCTGAATCCAGCTACCAGATATTCATAAGGATGACTGGAGATGACCCAGGATGAGGCACTTGGGTTAAGTGACTTGCCCAAGGTCACACAGCTAGTGAGTGTCAGGTATGCGAGGTGAGATTTGAACTCAGGTCTTCCTGATTCCTGCACTGATGCTCCATCTACTGCACCACCTAGCTGCCCATATTTTTATGTACATCTTTTCTCCACTCATATACTTAACACTCCAATTTAAACCCTCATGACCTCTCTCTGGGCCACTGAAATAGCTTCTTATTTGGTCTTCCTGCCTCAAGCTCCTCTTATGAACAAAAGTTAACTCCTTTATTTGGAAGTTAAAGATCTTTGCAACCTGGGTCCTTCTACCTTTCCATTTTTCTTACATGTTATTCCTCCTTCCCCACTCTAAAACCAGGCAACTTGGCCATCATTCAATTTCTCTTACAGAACACCCCACCTCCTATCTTCTTGCCTTTGTATTGGTTGTTCCCCATCCTTGGAATGCTGCTCCTCCTGACCTCCACCTTTTGGAATCCTTGGTTCCCTTTAAGACTCAGCTGAGGCACCACCTTCTGCAGGATGCCTTTCCTCACCCCCAAGCTGAGGTGCTTTACCCTAGATGGTCATCTTGTGTCTACTCTGTATGTATCTTGTGCATGCCTATATATTTACAGGTTTCCTCTCCTTTTCAAATATAAGATCCTTGAAGCCAAGGACCATTTTGATTTTATATTTGTATTAATTTTATAATGTATTTGTGTTGTATGTCTGGTGCTGAACATATGCCTAGCATGTAATACAGGCTTTTTGATTAACAGTAGTCTGAAGAAAATGCAAAATTCCTTTAATAACACTTGACTTCTCCCAGTTAACTAAGGCCCAGATATTTTAAAACCAATGTCAGACTGATGTTGTTATATGGCTTTTAGACCTAGAATGCAATAGTATTTAAAGAATTAAAAATGAATATGATATCAGGCTATGACATTTAACAAATAAGGTAAGATGTACAGGAGAAAAAGACAAACACAAAAACACATGATTTTTAAAAAAGAAAGCTATATTGGTCATAGACAAAGATGAGTATTTCACTATTAGATCCATGGTATCAGGAGGAAGTAAGGAAAGTCTCCAGCACATTGAGTGGATCCTTTATGTCAACTATATGGGAAGACCTAGGAAAGAGTTTCATAGAAAGACTTGGCATGTAGGGCTGCCTGAGATGGACTGGGATATGTATTGCTGGATTGAACATTCAAATTGATGAGCTCAAAGATTCATTTGAATGTAAAGAAATAAGCATAGGATCATAGATTTAGAAAGAAGTAAAGAGAATCTTAAAGATCTTCTTGTCCAACCCCTGTATTTTACAGATGAAGTAAGTGAGGCCTGGCTCTGCACTCTGTGATTTAACTTTAGCTTAGAGTTAATTCTAAAAACTGAGTCTATTTCCCATCAGTACTCCATAGTGAATAAAGAGATAGCCTCCCTAGCAGAGAATGTTGTCTAAAATAATGAATACCTAGCAAAAAGTGGCTTAAACTAGTGACTTAAACTCAATAAATATTGAATGAAGGAATGATCTATTCCTTAGCAAACTACACACAGTGAAAAAAATTGACCTTTTTGGGAAATGAGCACAAGACATGTCCATGCTGATATGTTACTGAAAGAGAAAGGCATGAGAAACAGAGTAGAGCTATCATTATCTAAAGGAATTTCTACAGGATGGTTTATCTTTTTAGTGCAGAAAACTCCAACTTCAGTTCAGTTGCTACTAATTTTTTTTTCCTTTGGACCAGAGTCAGTGAAAAAGATTGAGTCTGACAAACAACAGAAAGACTTGAAGCAAAGACGAGAGAATTTTTTTGTTGTTTATGTTCTCACAAAGTTTAAGAATCATAAGAAATAGTCTGTGTTGGAAGGTTAGGCTCATTCATGTATTATTGATAGAACTGTGAATTGATCCACCTGTTCTAAAAACTAGAATTATGCCAAAAAAATTAATCAACTGTTCATACTCTCTGACCTCGCAATCCCACTATTGGGCATATGTTTGGAGTACACACACACACATATTCCCCAAAGAGGTAAAAAAATTCAAAGTTCCCACCATAATAGCAAAATATCCAGAGGCATTTCCAGTGATAGAGATGAAAAAGTCAAAACAAAAAAAAGAGGGATATTTATTGATTGTGGAATGACTAAACACAAAACTATGCACTGTAAATAATTATAAATATGAAAAATTCAGAGACATTTGGAAAGACATATAAACTGGTATAAAGTAAGCTGAATCCAAATTACAGTACATACAATGACTATTGTAATACAAACTAAAACAACACTAAAAAATAGCTAAACTCCAATTAATTACAATAACCTATTTTGCCCCCACAGAACATATGATGAAATACACCTCCCTCCCCTTGGTAGAAAGGTGGGACACTATGGGTGTGGATTGCTACATTTATTGTCAGACATATTCCATATATATATAACCATTCTATATAGATTCAAACCAGTAGAAACTGTTCCTGCTGATGACAAAGGCAAAGAAGGTGGCTTAGTTACTACCAGCCTGAAGGCTACCAACCATGACCAAATGGGAAATGTCAATGGAATCATAGCCAAATTCATAGAAAATCAGTGCCTGGATATCTTTTAGTCTGTCCCTCCTCTGAAGGTGAATATCAAGCATTTTGTCCTGTAGGTCCTTTTGCTGGGGCCAAGTCTGTTGCTTCAGGCCATCATTAATGACTCTGGGCCCAAAAGCAACACTAGCTAAAAAACTACCATCCACCTAAGAGATTGAAGTTGGAGCCAGGACTCGGGTGAATTGTTCCTGTGACTGTAACTAGTATCCTCCTGTTTCTGGGCTTCCACTAGCCTTGAGGAGCCCTATGAGTTCTAAATCCTAGTGATAGTGTGGAAGTAGGAAGACCCCTGGACTAGAGTCAGGGGACCAGGGTTTGAACTCCACCTCCACCATATGCTAAGGACAACTAGGTGGCTCAATGGATAGAATGCTGGAGTCAGGAAGGAGCATCCCCCTGAATTCGAATTTAGCTTCAGACACTTGCTAACTGTGTAACCCTGGGCCAGTCACTTAACTCTAGTTGCCTCAGTATCCTCACCTGTCAAATGAGCTGGAGAAGGAAATGACAACCACTTCATTATCTTTGCCAGGAAAACCCCAAATGAGGTCACAGAGAATGTGAGACACAACTGGAAACAACTGAGCAACACCAACCTGTGGGATCTTGGGAGAATACTTAATCTCTGGGTCTCAATTTCCTTATCTGTAAAGTAAGACTAAATAATATCTAAGTTCCTTTTAAATTTAATCTCTTTTTCTGTAGTCTTGGTTAAGCACACAAACTGAGTAGCCCTCAAATAATATTGCATAGCTCTAACCCAACCCACCCCCCAGCCAGGCTAGACCCAAGAAGTACAATGAATATAGTCAGCATTCCTTCCTCTTTCATAATTACAAAGGGTTACTTGTGGAAAACTGGATAACTGTTAAGCTTCTATAAAGAGCCAGTGTTATTTTCTCTGTGTACAGAAAAAGAAGTCTTTTTTTATTCCATTATATTTAATAACTTTAAAAACTAGTCAAAACATAGCCACTGTAATGAAAACTAAGACATCTTCATGAAAGAACATAAATTCCTAGAATGTGTTGGTGTGAGGAGAATGAAAGAGAATGAAATGTTCTGCTCCTACAGTGTTTTCACTAGTACACAGGGATCCAAGTTAGGGCAAGAATTATATAGCTCTCTCTCATCCCTCTGCTCGTGAGAAGTCTCATTATTTTCATAGCCTAAAGCCTATGGTGTGAGAAGGGGTCATCCTGTCTTTTTCCCTTCCTCTTTTACTGTATTGGCTGATTTGAAACAAGGACACTTTAACTATCCCCTCTCTGGACTTCTTAAAGTAGGATGCTGGTATCTTTTTTTTTCTCTCCAGGCCATAGACATATAGAAAATACACATCCAGATTCGGAAGAAAAGCTAGAGTGGATGTGCTGGTGCGGCAGAGGATTCTACTGCTGTTTTCCACTGTTTGCAGTCAAGGCCTAGTCCCACTGCTAATAGTAAACAATGTGCAAAGATGCTTGAGTCTTTGCCAGTTAATTAAAAATGAATTCATATTCTAAAGTTATGTTCTTTTATTCTTCAATGAGCAAGTAATCCTGAGTGATTTGCCAAGCTTTATACATTGATATATTCCTCTAGCTGTGAATTTTTTTTTCCTAAAAGCAAAACTTCACACGCTTCTACTACTGGTGATGAATTTTTATATAAGAATATGATAAAAATCATTGCAAATTTTAAAAATGAAGCTTCATTAGAAAGAGGTTTGGTTATGTTGGTAATATTGCCCTATATTACTGCTATTTCTCAGACCTCTTTTTTAAGCTTTCTTAAAGATTGAACTCAAATTCAATTCAAAAATAAGCATTTATGTACCAGGCATTGTGCCAGGTGCTGTGAACACAAAGACAAAAAGGAAAGCAATCCCTACCCTCAAGGAGCTTATATTCTACTTATCAGCCAGCAACTGAATTACCTACACAAATAAGGAAATATAAAGTACACACTAAGCAAATGTCTCCCAAAAATATGTTGGGGGGAAGAAGGGTGGAGAGAAGCAATAAAACTTTCAAATTGTGAGAAAGTAAGGAGTCAGGAAAGGTTCCATCTGAAGATAAATCTTAAAGATTGAATCTTAAATGAAACAAGGAATTACAAGAGACTGAAGTGAAGAGGGAGAGCACTCCAATCATAAGAGACAGTCACAAAAGTGAGAAGTGGAATACTTCACATACAAGCAAAAGTACATAGGTCAGTTTGTCTAGAAAGGAGAATACATAAGAAGAAGAAATATTTGATTACCACAGAAAGATAGTTTGGAACCAGAATAGCAGGGCTTTAAGTTCCCATTGGAGAAGTCTGTTTCTTATTCTAAATTTACATCTTTAGTCCAAAGTACTTGTGTAGAGTAATTCCCTAAAAAATTTGTCCCATAAAGAAACTGAAATTAAGGTACTCTAAAAGATTTTTTCCAAGTTCATACAACCAATCATTAAACCTAAAGAAAAACATAAGTTGATTGATTCATAAGTCACTGTAGGACACAAATTATAATAACTTATAATTGCTTTTTGTGAAGGCAGCCTGGAAACCATTTGGGAAAATGTCCATAAACTTCTCCCAGGGTGTGCTTACAAAGTAAAACAAATTAAAAAGCATTATTTCTTTTTTAACTTACCATCATCAGTTTTTACTACCTCTGACTGTGAGAAAGAAACCATTTTGCCATCTGATATAAAGTTATATTAGTGTTGACTAATTTAAATAGTTCAAACAGTGTATCCTTGGAGTGTGTAGGTCATTTATCAATTCTAACTCATCTCTCTAGATTTTAGCTAGATGCACCAAGTTTTCACACTAATAAAGAATGAAATACAACCAAGGCCACCCAACTAGAGACACAAATGAACCAAAGACCTGAATCAGCATTTTGAAGAAGCCTCAGAGAATTAAGAGAGAGAGATGGGTGGCCTGATCATGGTAGACTCCTCCCTCACTGGAGGTTTTCCAGTAGGGGATGATGACCACCTTCCTGCAGTATTACAGGGAGGGTCACCTGCCAGTTGGATTAGCTAACTAATCTTTGAGCTCCCTTCCAACACCTAATTTCTGTGATTCTGTGAAGAGTTACATAAATCCCAAATTCCATCTCCTACATCCCAGTCCCAATCCAACCTGTTTTGTGTTATTGCGTCTTTAAGTTTCATTAATGTCCTCTGTTTTTACACCTTTCCAAATGTAACCCTTTCACTTCTGTTGCCAGAAGCATTTTTACCTTATCACAAAGAATAAATAAGAGAAGGGGAGAAAAGCAACTCAGCAAAGTTCATCCACACAACAACTGAGTATATTCAATATTCCATTCATAGTCTTCCATCTCTGCAAAGACAGGAGGGAGGTATATACTCTTCCCTTTTCTTAGAAGCTAAGCCTGATTATGAGAATTACAAAGCATTCCATCTCATTTTGTAGTCATTATATATCATTTTCCTGGCTCTGTTTACTCTCCATCAGCTCATCTAGGTCTTCCTATGCTACTCTATACTTTTCATAGTTATCATTTCTTGTAGCTTAATAATACTCTAGTCCATTCATTTACCATAGTTTGTTTAGTTAATCCCCCAGTGGATAGTACCCATTCATCACTACCTACTAGTAGTATTGTCTTTTAAAATAAGGGAAGAGAAAGTATCTAGGAAGAGGATGGTCATCACTGTCAAAAGCTGCAGAGAAATCTAGAAGGAAGAGGGCTAAAAAGAAAGAGAGAGAAAGAGAGAGAGAGAGAGAGAGAGAGAGAGAGAGAGAAAGAAAGGAAAGAAAGAAAGAAAGAAAGAAAGAAAGAAAGAAAGAAAGAAAGAAAGAAAGAAAGAAAAGAAAGAAAGCAAAAGCCTTTGGAAATAATGTCAATGAAAAGTACAAAACAAAGCCAGAGACTATGTGATCATAATATCCAGTCTTGGCACTCAAAAGAAATGGGGAGTTGAAGAAAGACACTATCACTACCTGGCCTTGGTTGGAGAACTCTGGGCACAGAGTGCTATGCACCCTTTTTCCAAATGCATCACATACAAGTCACATATACTTTTCCAAGAGTAATTATTTTCTTGGTTAGCTTTTCTTGAGTAGTTTTTCTTCATGAAAAGGAAAGAGGGAAGGAGCATATGCAGAAATGACTGCTTTTTAAAAATATAAGATGCAATAAAGCTTATTCATGAAATGCTCTTAGATTTGTTGAGGTCATGAGTGGCCTTCAAAATCACCGGTAACTTCAGACAAAAACCTAATTTGCAAAGAGTGGTTATGCCATTTAAAAACTAATGATGGCTAGACAGTAAGATATATCCTATAGTCACCAAGTAATAAAGTAAAAGAGCATGGATACCTGAAGCCCAGAAAGACCTGTATTCAAATTTCACTTCAGACACTTATTAGCTTTCTGACCATGGTCAAGGCATCTAATCTCTTTGGACGTCAGTTTCTTCCACTGTAAAATGGAAGTGTAGTACAAGATGGTACCCTGTGGTCCCTTCCAGCTCTAAATCTAAGATCCTTACTTTCATTCAAATGAGCTTTCAGGAGGTGTAATTTGCTTTTGCATTCATTCAACAAATGCTTATTAAATATAACCTTCTAATGCACATGCACTGGAAGGTGCAAAGATGAATTAGAAAGAATTCCCATTTTCACCTCTGAGTCATTTTCCCATGTTTTTAGGCTGTCCCTAAGAATTTCTGCAATGACACACTTGGGTGAGGGGAGAGGAGAGAGGAGGAGAAAATCTGGAACTCAAAATCTTGTTGAAGTGAATGTTGAAAACTAAAAATAAACTAATAGGAATAATAAAGGTGAAAAAAGAAAAAAAAGGAATTTCTACAATTTCCAACAACCACAGAAAATTCCAGTGTTTGCAGGAGGAAAAAGCTTTGCTTTTACTCGGTCCCCACCATCAATGATGGCTTCTGACACTTTCTCTGAACTCTCCTTTGTTCCTGGAAGTCTCTTAATGACAGTCTATAGACGTCCCCAGTTGCCTACACCTTACAACCATCTCAAGTCTTTCTGCCTCCTCTTTCCTTTGGCCTTCCCTCTCAAGTATTCCACTCCCCCACTCTTCTTTCTACTTTTTCTAGTCTGAGCCTGTTGCTTTTTTTTCTTTCTGATCCACCTCCGACTCTGCCCTGCAGTTCAGAGCTCTAGTCTCCTCCAGGTTCAATCCTTATTCTCCAATCACTTCAAGAGTCAGGTGTCTGTGCACCTCATCTTTATGCCAAATCAGTGGATTATGAAACACTAAGAAAACTCAGAAGAAACTGTACATAGTGACCCTGAGGGACAACAGATAGCCCTAGGCTGCAATGCAGTTCCCTGTCAATAGAGAAGCAAGAGAACTGGGAAACAGCAAAACTCCCTTGGTAGTACATGTTCCTCTTCAAGGCCCTGAAAACTGCAAGTATTTCTGAGTAACATACAAATATAGCATTACGCCCATAAATGGACTAGTTTGGGTTCTTGGGAAACATATTATGGATGTAACCCATGTAAGTTCTGAGGCATTCTCTTCCTACCGCCCACTCTCACAGATGACTCAAGTTGTCAGAAGTAGGCTGGCTACATCTTGCCTTCAGGGATCTAGGGGTACCTCTGAAAGCTCAGGGGTGATTCTCCAATGCCTTTGGATGGAGTCCTCACTAGTGTGCTTCCCTCCCAAGATTATAAGTTGAGAAGCAATTTAGTAAGCCTGTTTTACATGGCTTTTAGAAAGGAATCTTTACTAAGATGGGATAATAGGAACAATTTGTAAAAGGATCTCCCAAACATTTATGACGCATTATCCTGACGGTACAAAAAGAGCCCAGACCAAACTAAGAGAACACATGTGGCAAAGGGATAATTTTCAGTTCCTAGTTCCTGAGGACTTTTTTCCCCTTTCTTGGGGTGATCAAGAAGTTCTCCACTTGCATGATGAATCTGTGTCCATATATCTTAGTTCCCAATGTTCCTGGTGTTAATTCTCCAATGAGAAGATAGGAATGCCAAAATCCTCTAGATTCTTCAAAATTCAAAAGGTTCTCCTCTGGTCAAAGTGAACAAAGGTGGTGAGGGGGAAACTTGACCAATCAGGACGAATTTGTCCCCTATGTACAGAAATGAAATGTGGAATCAGGTCAAAGTTGCAGGGATGGAAGCTGATTGGGGGAAACCTGACCAATCAAGTCAAAGTTGTCCCACTATGCACAGAGATGAAAGATGGCTCTACCTTCATGGCACTTTTAGTCTCAGAGAAGAAAAAAAAATTAAGAGAATTATAATATACAATATTATATGACAAATTATTTAAAAGTGGTAGGTGAAGTCTAAGGAAGAAAGGTTGTTATCAACTAGGGAATCAGGGAAGTGTCCTTTCAGAGATTTAAGCTTCAAAGAATGGTTAGGAATCCAAGAGGGAAAAGGGGAAAGGAAGTGCATGTCAAAAGAATAATATGAAACAAGGCTGAAAATGTGAGGTGATTCCAGTTTATGGGGTTGAAGGATAGACTGAGTAAAAACTACACTTAAAACATAATTGGTAGTCATTAATAATTTTTGAGTGGAGTGTTGACCAGGTATAGGAACAAGAAAAATTAGTCTATGCTTTCAAGAAGAGAATAAAATGACAGGTTGCAAGACAGATACTTATTAGTATCACCTTTAAAATATGAATCAATCGATATACTATGACTACTGAGATGCTTCTGCTAAACATGTACACTGAGGAGGTCAAAGAGAGAAAAAGAGTTTCCATTACCCCAAAATATCTATAGCAGTACTTTCGAAGGTAGCAAGGAACTGGAAATAAAGCAATTGGAAAATGGCTTAACAAATTGTGATATGTGAGTCTAATAGAATATTACACATGTTATTTTCAGAGAAACGTAGGTAGACATATAAACTGAGTCAGAGTAAAGAAAGTAGAACCAGGAAAACAATATACCTCATGACTAGAACAATGTAAATGGAAGAAAACAACAGCAATAAAATGAAAATGAACATGGTGAAATTATAATGACCACGCTTGACCTCTAAAGAGATGAGAAAATAAACTTCCCTTTCTTCACTGGAAAGATGGGATACTCTGAGTGTGAAAAGATACATACTCTGTGAGATGTGGTTCATGTGTCAGTAGGATTTTCTGTTTTTTGTATGAATCTGTGGGAAATGTAAACAAATAATGTATGCCATCAAAATTTCACTGGAAGATGGAATGACAGATTCAATGAAAGAATGAGAAAAAATGCCTAGAAAAGTATAGAGTTGGGGAAAAACAGTAGGAATCTTAGTTGGTGAAAATCACACAAACTTTGAAGAAGAATATAGTTTAAAAATATAAAATTATGGAGTAATAAGAATCTAAAATTTCTGACAATTGTAAATTAATACAAATTTTTGAGAAAGTAACATGGTATTATACATAAGAGCTAGGAAATTTTTCAAACTCCTTGATCCAATAATCTCATTGCTGGGACTATATCCTAATTTTGTTACTGGAAGGAAAAATGGAGCTATCTACTAAATATTCATAGGTGCATTTTTTCAGGATGGTTTTAGCCAAAAAAAACCAAACCACAAACAATAGGGGGAAAAATAATGTGTCCAGTGACAGGGATAACTGAACAAAATGTGTATATAAATTCAATAGAATATTTTTGTTACATGAGAGACGATAAATAGGAAATTTACGAGGGAATATGGAAAGATTTCTCAAACCCTTTCAATCTGGCTTTAGATTTAGTCCCCGAAATGAAACTGCTCTCTCGTTTCTTTTCTCAGTCTAATATTTTCAGGCCTTAGTGGACTTTCTTCAGGTCTGACATTCTTGACCAAACTTTCTTGTAGACATACCTCTCTCTAGACCCCAATCTTCCCATTTCTTGGAACAAATTCATTTTCTAATATATGATATTTGACGTTGTTGTTTTCTCAGGCAAAGTTATGATGATGGTTTCCAAGGAAATCACTATCTCTTGGTTATCCTAGTACTATCTAGTTGCCTCTTGTCAGTCTCCTTTTCTGGATCATCATCCATGTCTCATCCTCTATGTATGGGTGAACCCCAAGGCTCTGTGGTAGGTCCTCTTCTCTTTTCTCTCCCTTAGGGCTCTTATCAGCTCTGGTGTGTTTAATTTTTACCTCAACACTGATGACTCCCTGGTTACTAAGATGTGTTCTAAATTCTAGTGCTACATCACCAACTACCTATTGGACATTGACATTTCCAACTGGATGCCCTGTAGGTCCCATGGTAGCCCAGGTAGGGAGAGTAGGCTGCAGGGACTACCTGTCTTCCTAGCCAAAGGCTTACAACAGTTCTTGCCTTGATCCTCACTGGGGAAGAGAGTCATTTGACTGGTTAGTGTTTTTTGTATGCAAACTCAGTTGTGATATAGCAGCCAATTAAAAGGTTTTTCTTTACCATTCAGTAAGGAGACACTGAATGATCACAAAAAAACCTGAGCATGCTCGGCATTAGAGGCAGGTCCCCTCTATCACATGTCACTATGAATTTTCAGAAGAAAGCTCTTCAAACATCCATGTGGGTTGTCTACAAGCAGAACACACTGAGCATGCTCTGAGGACAGAGCTCTCATTGGCCATTTCCCCAGTTACTTTTAATCGATCCATTCTTCATTCAGTATTTGAGTTTAGTGATGGTATTGAGGCCCTAGCTGGACAATTCCAAATTCTATTTTTAAAAAGCCAACAAAAAACACCATTAGGTATATTAAGGGAATAATAACACATCCGAGCTCAGGCACCTCTGGGGAAATGTTAGAAGGTGGACTCCTCCAGTAGCGATAGGTTCTCCAAATCTTTCCCAAGTCTACAGAAGTGATGACCCATCCATGCAGACTAATTTTGTTTGTGATTTGATATTTAAAGAAACATGCAAAAAGCCCAGTGAATTTGCAGTGATATCATTTTGTTTGCATATCTTTTTTCTTTTACATTTTGTTAATTACAATGCAATAAAACCCTCCTTATGTGACTAGATCTATGAAAACTTTTTTGAATTGAGTTACCTATATTATGAGATGCCTAAATCTTAGTGTAGACATACCTCTAAACCCCAATCCTCCCATTTCTCGGAACAAATTCATATTCTAACGTATGATATTTGACGATATTGTTTTCTCAGGCAAAGTGGTGATGCTGGTTTCCAAGTCATTCCAAACTCTATTAAGGAACTATGTACTTGAAGAAACAATCCTGGATTACAATTGCCCGTTGCTCCTCGCTCCAATCTTTCTCACAAAAGTTGCCGAGAAAAAAATAACCAGACACACCCTAACAACCCAATAAAACCACATTGCCTAATGAACAGAGGTTGTTAGTGTGTGAGCTCAGAGAATCTATTTTTCATACTGTTTATTTTGAAGTTAACTTTGCGCAGCAATAAAGATACCATTGTGGGGTAAGGACCTAAATATTTAGCAAAAACCAAGCTAGTGCCCTCCAGGATAATGAGGCACAGAAATGCAACTCCACATTCTCTTGCTAACTCAGTTCACTGATAACATGCAAAGGGCCAGAAGGAGGGGGAGGGGACGCTGCGCACAAGAAGAAAGCAAACAAAGATACTCATCCTCATCAAAAAGCATTCAAGGTTCTAGGGGTTAATAAGTTTCACAGGCCATCCAAGTCTCAGGGGTCTGGTGCCTGAAAGCAGCTCCCTTGTACCCAGGTTCTACTAGAGCATCTCAGTTTTTTAGCCAATAACGAGGAGCTAGAGGTGGATCCCAGTGCCCCCAGAGGTTACAGTTGCCTCCGTTTCAACCCCAAGAGAACGAAGGGTGTTGGAAACTTTTCCAAATGCAGCAGACAAAGGTAAACAGACCTTGGGGACTCTTGGAATACCCCGATCCTGTGTAAATAAGCTAGATAAGGATGCTCCAGAGATTGGTAGAATTCCTTTGGTATGGGGGCTGAATTTAGGGACTCATCAATCCTTCCAGCTGTTTCTCTCCACCCTGTTTACCCTCCCCTGGAGGAAAGGATCTGGTCTAACCAGGCTGTATCAAAGACCTCTAATTTCCTTAGCTTACCGCTTGGCTACCAGTGTTTTTCGGGTCTGCTTTGCACCCACCAAATGCAAAAGGCAGAAGTGGTTCCAGCCAGGATTATAAAACAGCTGTTAAAATTTGGAATATGTACCCACGGAGGTAAATGATTTACCTCAATGAGCAAAAGAATTTAGTTCTAGGCAACGTAGTTTCCTCTTGGAATACTTAGGTATTTATTAGCTCCATATTTTCCTGGCACTAATTTAAAGGAGTGAGGATATGGATTTTATGACGATGGTAACAGACGTTATTTAAAGAGAGGCATAAATAAGAGTTATTATGTTCTCCTCTCAAAAGGTGTCAGGCATAGTAATACAAAAGATACGTGAAAAAGACAGAACCAAATTATACCCAGGAACAAATGACGCACGTCGAGTTGGCAAAAAGATGAATAATAAAAACTTAGCAAAAAGGTATTCTATTATTTGCTTTATGGGATCATTTTAATTTCTGCTTTTCCTAGTGAAGGGTTGAAATTTGTTGATTTAATTTTAATTTCGCTCAAAGATAACATGAATGATGCATTCGGATTCTAAAAAGGCTAAAAACATGACCCAGCAAAAGGAGATTAGCTCAGAAAACTGCAGTCTAATAACTTGATAGAGAAATTCCAAATAGAATATTTAATGGATATGAGATATTTGGGAAAATATCAGAGCTTGTAAAGACATGAGAAAAGTAGCAGAAAAATTATTTAATTTTCTGAGGACTGAGAATGTACCAATGATTCTTCAAATCATAAATATAGACTGCATAAATTAATCATATAAAAATTTAATTATCGAAGCTTGGTTCCAGAAAGAGTTGAGAAAAAAGTATCTGAATCTGGTCTTCAAAGAGACAGGGGACTAGGAATGTGAAATGTTGCATATATGGTCAGACATGACTGATACAGTGTTTGGTTTGGTTTGGTTTTTTCATCTTTGTTACAGAAGTGGGTAATTTTTAAAAATTAAAGAAAGTGATATAAAGTAAGATAAAAATCACAAAAATAGGCACTTTTAAATTTGATAGATCAATTGTTCATTTTTATCTTTGTGCCTTTTCTCAGGCTGACCCGCCCCCAGCGTCTTCTCTCCTACTAAATCTGCCCCATTCCTCAAGGGCCACCTCCCATCCCTTGGACTCCAATGTCTTTGACTATTCCACTGTACTTACTGAACTCCTCCAGGTTTTATAAGGTGCACCACACAGTTTAGCAATTAATTACTTTTTGCTGTCTTCATTTATCTTAGTCTTGCCTGCTCATCTCAGTTCTAAGATGCTCAAGGGTAAAGAACAGGTTTCATATTTCTGTTTATGTCCTGCAGTGACTAGCAGAGTGCTGGTACCTAGAGGTCTCTCAAATTCATCTCTTCTACATCCTTACTACTGCCTTCACTTGAATAAAGCACTCATTATCTCTCGTTTAGAGGATCAAAATAACTTCCCAACTAATCTCCCCTCTAATCCATCCCAACCCACCCTCTCATATGCTAATTAATCTCCCTCAAGCATGTCTTTGATCATATCACTCCTATAATCAAAACTCTTCAATAACTTCCCAGTGTCTTCCAGATCATTGCTGTAACAGTAATGCTACTCATAAATCATATAGCATTTTCAGGTTTACAAAGCATTGGAAGAATGCTATTATCACCCTCAATTTACAAATGAAGAAACTGAAAGACTAAGAGTCACACGGCCAGCCAATGAGTCCAAACTAAAAACTAAAAGAAAGTTCAAACTGTTTATCCTGATATTGAAAGTCTTCTATCATCTGGTACCAACATACTTTTCAATGTTTTCTCGTGCTTCTGCCCTGCTTGTGCACTGTGCCCCACCAAAGTACTATGCATGACTCTTTGAACATACCCCATGCTTTCCCACCATCAAGTTGTTACTCATCTTATTTCCTCCATACAGAAAGCCCTTTGCTCCCACCTTCACCTACTGAAATCTCTCTTGTTAAACAATGGTTATATGAATATAGTCTGAGTCCCCCAAATAGAGTGCCCTGCCAACTGCTCCCTAGTGCATAATACCCAAGGAGCAAACCCTCATTTCTACTGACTATCCTCAACCGAGGCAGATAAATATGCATGACATCATGGAGACAGAACAAAATTTGCTTGGAACAGAATTCAAGGTAGATAACAAGGAATTAAACTGAACAATAAGCACTTTTCACCACCCATTTCCAAAATCTATCACCTCCCAAGCTCTCAGGAATTGGAAAGTGAAAGTCTTGTTAAAGAGGTTAACATACATAGGTGACTGTGCTGAATCATGTTCTCTCTCTCTCTCTCTCTCTCTCTCTCTCTCTCTCCCCTTTCCTATTTATCCCCACCCTTCTCTCTCTCTCTGCCTCTGCTTCTGCTTCTCTATGTATCTCTCTGGCTTACTGTCTCTGTCTTTGTCTCTTTTCCTCCCTCCTACCTTTCTGTTCCTATCTCTCTATCTTTCTCCGTCTCTGTGTCTTTCTGACTGATTGTCTATCTCTATCTCTCTCTTTTTCTCTCTCCTCCCCTCTCTGTCTCTATTTGTCTCTCTGTGTGTCTGTCTCTATCCCTCCCATCACCTACCCTTTCTCCACCTGGACTTCTTCAGGTTCCACTCACTCTAAGGGACAAAGAGCATGTTAGATACTTGGCAACCAGACTAATGATGGAGCATGTGCATGATGCCTACTAACATCTTCCTCTTTGAACTGACTTTGCATGTCCCTTTTATATCTTGTATGTACCTGGTTCTTTACATATTGTTTCTCCCATGTAAGCTCCTTGCGGACAGGGACTGTTTTCATCTTTCTTTTGTATCCCCAATGCTTAGCACAGTACTTAGCCCATAGCAAGTGCTTGATAAATTATTGTTGATTGTTCCATGTTTGGAAAGTATGGGCTCCTGGCATGGTGGCATGGTGTCTCCCTCTGCTATTTATAGACTGTACAAACCCTGGTACAGCTGAAAAGAAATCTTCCTCTAGATTACTTCTTCCTCTGTCTCCATCTACCCCAAGCTTTGATCTTGTGTTTTGTACAGCTACAAGATTTCTATTCTTCTACCAAACTGAGGCCATGGAAAGTTGCTGAAATAGTCCACAAGTTTCTAGAACACAGAGTTCTCAAAGAGAACATGGGGCAGACACACCCCATTTACACCTGCACTGCTCAGCCCTGGCAACAAATGTTTATTAAAATGAATTCAACTGAATTACAGTAGGTCAGGCCAATGATAATGACAGGCTTTACTATAATAATGGGACTAGAAAGGAAGGAACAGATGTGAAAGTTATTATAGCAGCAAAATTGGCAGTATTTGGCAACTGATAAAATGTGGGTTATAAAGAAGAGGAAAAAGCAAAGATAACATCACATTTTCAACTACGGGCAACTGGAAAGCGGTTGCATCATAGAAATTGACAATTGAAAGAAACAAGGTGGAGGGAAAGGAGAGATAATAAACTCAATTTGGGGCTTAGTGGCTTAAAGGAATTTTAGATATACACAGTGAACATTCCCACTAGGACAAATAGCAAGAACAAAATCACAGAGGTAAGATTGCATAAGAATAATTATTGCCTTGTCAGTAATAAATCTATCAGACTGAAGTAGAGGCTTTGTGTTGGGAAGTAGTTTAGATAAGGTCAAAATGAGATGTTGTGACCATATTATAAAAGGCACTGAATGTCAAGTTAAAGGAGAGCTATTAATGGTTTTTGGGCAAGGGGATCAACACGATGTGAAGAGTGTTTAGAAAAACTAAGCTTGTAGCGGTGTGCAAAGATGAGTTGAAGAGAAGGAGAGTGAAATTTGGAAGGCCAACAATATTCCAGGCATGAGGACCTGCACTATGATAGTGTCTATGAGAGCAGAAAGGAACAATCTGGTGATAGCTGGGAATGGAAGGGTGAAAGAGAGAGGCTGAGAGAGAGCCAATTTGAGAAGGATTATTGTTAAATTTAAGGTGATGGAAGTCATGTAGGGAGAAGTGTCTGGGATTCAATTGCCAAAAAAAAATTAGAGAATGGAGACCAAAAGGAGATTTGTGAATTGTCACACAGAAGTTTGCTTCTTCTGGTATCCCTAGTGCTTAGCACAGTGCCTGGAACATAGAGGGCACTTAATAATTGACTAAGAATGAATAGATAATTCAAGGGAAACAGCATAAAGAAAGAAATTGAAAAACTAACTTTGGGGAATGGCCAAATCTGAGAGAAAAAGAAAGAAGATAGGGAGATAGAAATGGAAGGACAACCCAAATAGTATACCATCATGGAGTCTAAAATAAAAAGAGAGTTCCAAAAAAGAATTCCATCAAATACAGCAGATAGAACTCTAAATTGACTTCTAAAACACATCCAGCTTCTCAGCTAAGAAAGCATGTGACCTTAAAAAAATGGTTTTTGGAAGGGATAGAGTGATTTAACAGCAAGCTTTATTATGGAACAACAACAAAAAAAATCTATTTTCGCCAAGATTGAATCCTGCTGAGAACTCATCTATGTAGGTCTTCCTCCCAACTGTGCTTCCAGTTTAGTCCAGAGGAATGATATCCACCAAAGAATGGTCTGAAACATGGACAAGACTTAAAATATAAGAATCATTCAACATGTAAGAATCATTCCCCAATAAGTAGGTGGTCAAAAGATATGAATAGGCATTTCTCAAATGAAGAAATTCAGTGTATCAACAAACCATATGGAAAAACTAAGAAATGCAGTGCAGATGGCTCTGAGGTTCTACTTTACACCTACCATTGGCAAAAATGACAAAAGAGAAAAATAATGATAGCTGAATGGGTTGTGGAAGGCTAGGCACACCACTTAGTATACTTTTTGTTGATGGAGATGTGAATGGCTCCTACTATTCTGGAAAACAACTTGAAATTATCCAAAATTTCACTAAACTGTCCATACTCTTTGAACTAGAGATTGGGCATGGGTTCCAAGGTGACTAGCAACAGTGAGGAAGGACTCATATGTTGAAAACACACTAACTCTATGGAAATTCTTTTGTACTTATCTTTTCCTTTTCTTACTCTTTTATTCTTCTTTTGTAGTTCTTTTCTTTTAACACAGTTCCAGGCACATTATCAGTTCTTGATAAATGCTTATTGCATTGAATTGAATTGTAGTAAAGAACTGGAAACAAAACAGGTTTTGATCAACTAGGGAATGTTGAACAAACTGTGGTATATGGATGAAATGAAATTTTATTGTACTATAAGAAATGACAAATATGACAGATTCAGGAATATATGGAAAGACTGAACTGATGCAGAGGGAAGGGAGCTATGATGGGCAAAATCTGAAGTAATTGAGGAAACAAAGGTTTGAACTTCTAAGCCAGAGATGGGGAACCTGAGACCTCAAACCTTCTAGATTCTCAAGTGCGGCCTTTTACCTGAGTCAAGTTTTACAGAACAAATCCTTTTATTAATGGGATTTTTTCTGTGAAGTCTTAGAATCTAAGTATATTGATTTGAGCAATGCATACCAATTACATAACAAATTAGGACCAGGACTCCTCAGCTCGGCACTGCACCCCAAATACAGACAGATTTTAATGTATGAAAAGAAAACAATGAACAGGATATAAACCAGGATACAAGATTAGGTAATCTAATTTCTAACTGAAGGAAAGATTAGGAGCTAAATTGAGAGGAAGAGGGTGAACAGGTGTGATTCCCAGAAATCAGAAAAAGAAGTGCCCCCCTGCCCCCAAGTGGCTATATTCAATCAAATGAACAAGGAAACAGCAGCAGTTTAACTAGTATAGGGTCAGTTTTCAGATAAGACATATGGGTTTTTTGAGATGTATAATTATGAGAAAATTCCTTCCATCAGTTTTCAGATCTGACTGAGTTTCTGGTCAGCATAACCCCAGTTAAGGGTCTCTAAGCAACACGCAGAAGCAGTTCAGCTTCCTAGTCACACAGGGCTGGATACAAACAACGCAATAAAGCATTCTCATAATTCCCATAATTGAATAAAGCTTTCTCACAAGGCAGAAATTAAACTAGACTGACAAGTGAATAGAAAAAAATTGAGCTATTTAGTCACAAGATAGAAGCAGTGAGGTTCACTCAATTCCCACAATTTCCTCACAGCAGAACCAAAGGAATAATTTACATGGTACCCATAATAATGAGAAGGGAAAAAAACTTTAAAGGATCCGATCAAAACAGTAAATAACCATGATTTCAGTGAACTAATGTTGAAATATACCTCCTACGTCTAGGCAGATAGGTGATAGCTAAAAGTGCAAACTGAGAAACGCACGGTCCATGTGTTGATTTGAATTGCCTGACTATATATATACATACTGCATCCAGATAACTCAAGAGGAGAAGGTGAGGCTGGTGACCCTGAGCAGCCCTCGCTCACTCAAAACAAAGTCAAGTGCAAGTCATGTCACCATTTCTTCAATGTCATGGTCCTCTCCAAAAATGAAGGATGAACACAGCAACAACATACATACATATCTAAATTTGTATATATTACAAACAAGGGCCTCTATTCAGAGCAGAAATGGCGAAAGGAGGGTTAGTTAGTGTGTAATAACACACTCAGAGGAAAAAAAGCATCAATAAAACAGTTTTTAAATGCAAAGAAGGAAATAGTGCTGAGGGGTACAAAAGTAGAGGAATTTTCTTTCTGTCTTATTAGATTTAATATACCTGTATTTCTTTTTAAAAATTATATAACAGTGCATTTTTCTTTTACAATTTTCTTTGTTGTTCTTTTTATCTTGAAATGTTTATATTTGTTTTTATTATTAAATTCACAATAAAAAATGAGTAAGATTTATTTAGCAATACAAACACCTATATTCCTATAAACAGGACCTTAAACTTAGTAAGCCCTTAATAAATATTTATTGAATTGAATGCATCTATGATCCTTACATTAAAGTCCTTATAGTAGGAGAGAAAGGCCAATTATTTTCTGAGTGATTATTGTAGCTCTGTTGATGTTAACCCCTGCAATTTAGGATATATAATGTCAGCAGGGCCTTGTAATGCCCTTAGTGACTTGATGTCTCATTTGAAACAAATGTTCCAAATCTTTCCTTTCCTTCTTTCAGAAAAAACCTCACTTCCTTCTCCTCCCACAATCTCTTTCACTCCACTCTCACATAAGTCCATTAACTTGGACTACTTCACTAGGAAGACTGAGGACATCTCACATTTGCTCTTTGGGACTCACTTCTCCATTCTTCAGACTTTCTCAACATTTCTCTTGTCCTTTGATCACAAAAGAAGGGATATTCCTATTCCACAGAAAGGTTAATCTTTTTACCTGTACCTTTCACATAATTCCTTCAAAGGAGCGTGCATTTAAAAGAATTCTGAATTTGGAGTTAACACCTGGGTCTAAGTTCAGTCTCTGCTACTTACTAGCTGTGCCTCCCTGAGCAAATAAGTTGATTTCTCTGTGCCTCAGTTTCCTCATCTGTAAAATGAGGGAGTTGAAGTTGATGACCTCCAAAGTACCTTCCAGCTCTCAACCTATAATCCTATGCCTTCCTACAGGATCTTGCTTAAGTAAAAATATCTCCTCTCTTTTATGAATCTTTTATCTCCCCCTCTTAAACCAGCTCCTTTCTTTCTACTTACCAATATATTCAGTTTTCCCAATACTGAAAGTGAAAGCCTTGCCTTAGCTCTTCTGTCATCATCCAGTTCCTTTCCTATTGTTTTCTTCCTCTTTATGATTAAACTTTTTTTAAAAATTTGTCCCTGCTTTATTTCTCTATTTTTTTTTCATTTCTGACTCTTTTCGACCCCTTGTGATGTGTCTTCTGATGCATTTGGGACTGCCCAAGTTCTCTGTTGTCTTTTCTTCCCTTCTTCTATATTATTTTGCTTAATTACCTCATCAGTTCCCACAGATTAAATTATTATCTCCATGTTGATAATTCTCAAAATCTATTTTTCTTGCCTTCAACTCTCTCCTAACCTCTTGACTCATGTCTCCAACTTCCTATTGAACATCTCAAACTGACTATTCCGTAGAAATCTTAAATTCATCGTGTCCAAAACTAAACTCAGTATCTTTCCCCCAAATCCTCCTGCCCTATTAACTTCCCTATGGAGGGCACCATCATCATCTATCATCCAAGAGAACAACCTTGACACTCCCTAGATCCAATCTGTTGCCAAGTCCTACTGATTTTACTTTTGAAATATTTCTCTTTACTCCAACACTGCAGCCAACAAGTAGAAAGACCTCATCACTTCATGCCCAGACTATTGCAGCCTACTGATTTGTTTCCCTTACTTAAGTCCCTCCTCACTCCAGTCAATACTCTTCTCACTTGTCAGACTGATCTTCCTAAAGCTCAGGTCTGACCATGTCATCCCCTGTTCCCTGCCCCAATCAGTAAACTCCATAATATCTTCTATTTGGCATTCGTAATCTTGCCCTGTCTTATCCTTCCCACCTTCTTATGCTTTATTACCAACTTCAGCTCTGCGCTGACTACCTGGATGATCTTTGTTCATCACTTCACCTCTATTTGCTTTGGTTTATTCATCTTTAAATCAACACAATCAGGAAGCAAAGACAAAATGATTCAATGACACTGGTTTCCTTGCTGTTCCTCAAAGAAGATGCTCCCTCTTCAGGTATTTTCATGGACTATTCCCCATGCCTGGAATTCTCTCCTTTCTCTCTAAGCCTTCTCGATTCCCAGGTAAAATTTCACTTTCCATAAGAAGACTTTTCCATTTCCCCCTTAAAGGCAGTGTCTTTTAACTGATTCTATTAACTGATTCTCTGGCTGTCCCCCATGCCTAGAATACTCTTCCTCCTCATCTCCACCTATGGCATTCCTGGGTTCCTTTAAATCTCAACTAAATTCCTTTCTATCAAAGAAAGCCTTTCTCAATCACTTTTAATTCTAGCATTTTCTCTCCCTTTTTCCCCCCTATTTATCTTGTTACTGTTGTGGTGGTTCATCTTTCATTCTAAAAGAGGTCCATGATATCAGGAAGGGGATGCCATGATTTGCAAGTGAATTGGATTTAAGAGAAGGAAAGCTCTGGTGCAAAGTCACCAGCCTCACTTTCTCCTCTGGACCCATCTGGGACCAGGGGCTAGATACAGATCAGGATGGCTGGAGATGGCCCTACTATTTATCCTCTATATAGCTTGTGTGTGCATGTTTGTATGCTTGTTGTCTCTCTCATTAGATTGTGAGTTCCTTGAGGGAAGGTACTGTCTTTTGCCTCTTTTTGTATCCTCCATGCTTAGCACTGTGCCTGGAACATAGCAGGTAGGCACTTAAATATTAATTGATTATCAACAATTCATCCTGTATATATCTTGTTTGTATTTAGTTGCTACATGTTGACTCCTCCATAAGACTGTGAACTCCTGGAGAGCAAGGACTGTTTTTTGTTCTTGTTTTTGTTTTGTTTTTTGCCTTCCTTTGTTTCCCTAGTGCCTGCTACACAGAAGGTAGTTAATAAATGCTGTTTATTGACTGACTAATTTGCTGACCTCCACCCTACAAAACCTTCTTTCTCAAAGATCACCAATGAATTCCAGTACAATTTTTTTTTTGCTCTTATTCCCTCCATAGCTTTTGACACTAGTCTATACCCTTTATACTGGATATTTGCTGCTACCTTGGCCTCGGGTACTTTCTGGGTTTTCTCTTTCTCCTACTCGCTTGTCATATCTACTATGATACCCCTTAATTTAGGTGTTCCACGGGAATCTTTTCTTGGACTTCTTTTTCTTTGTAGTACCTAGGGGCACTCGTGACTACCAGGATGGCTCCCCAAGAGAACTCCATTCCATATTTAAGGTACCCATCCTCTCCAAACTATAGCTCACAAGCACAAACAGATAGAAGTGGGGCAATGGGTACAGAGCACTAGGGCCAACTACTGGGCACAGAGTGGAGAAACTGTGCATAGTTGAGCAAGGTTCCAAAAACTAAATTTACCTCTGCAGATACAGATTGTGCAGCTTCATCCTCATGTTAGGGCAGTCACACTGATCTTATTAGAGTCAGTGAAGTATGTGATGCCTGGGGATGTGCCAGGATGCTTGAAATGAACTTAGCCAATGAAGCAAGCCTCTTCTTCCTTCATTGCTCCTGCAAACCATTCACCATTTACCAAAGTTGCCTTTGCTGAAAACAGATGAGTTGATCTCCCCATTACTGATGGATACAAACACAGAGCAGTTCTCCAACTTGTTGTTCTGGTATTGCCGTCTCTCACAATTCATTTTCAGCAGAGGCCAAAACCTGGATCAGGTTTTTTCTCTGGTTTCTGCAGGAGTTGGCACAAAGCTGACATTGGATAAAAACTTGTTGGGTGGATGACTGCTTGGCTTGCCTGACTCAGCAAGGTAATGCTGTAGTGGGAAGGACTCTAGATGAGATATCCAAAGATCTGTTTCTTCTTTCCAACTTGCACGGTATCTGTGTGGGGGTTTCAGTTCTTAGGCAAATCATTTACTTCTCTGGGACTCAGTTTACTCATCTGTTAAGAAAATCACTGAATCTCCTCTTGGTCTGATTACTAGGTTCTGCTGTGGAATGTGAAAAAAAATTCCTCCAAGTCATAATCTCTAGTCAAATGATGTATTTACTGAAGATGCAAGGAGGAAACATACAGAGATTTATCTCTGAGTGCAAACTTAACTTGATTTCCTTAAATGGTTTCTATACATCACTTGGCAGCTGGCAGTACAGCAGTTAGAGACATTTACTAGTTGTGTGACCCTGGGCAAGTCACTTAACCTCAATTTCCTTTACTGTAAAATGGGAGTAACAATAATCCCTATTGATAGTGCCTGGCACATAGTAGGTGAGATATGGATAGATATACATGTTTATATATGTATGTGTATATGTGCATATATCTATATCTATGTGTATATATGTATATGTGTGTTTATGTGTGTATATATACATACACATATATGTATATATTTGTTCCATTTCCCCTCGCCACCACCCCTTTTATTTGTTGTGTCATTTCAGTTGTGTCTGACTCTCCATGACCCCAATTGGGGTTTTCTTGGCAAAGATACTAGAGCAATTTGCCATGTCCTTCTCCAGTTCATTTTGCAGATGAGGAAATTGAGGGTTAAGTGACTTCCCCGGAGTCACACAGGTAGTAAGTGTCTGAAGACAGATTTGAACGCAGGAAGATTCAATTTCAAATCCTAGTGCTCTATCCATTTTACCATTTGGCTGCCCTCGCTCTTCTTTTATACCCCAAACCAAAGGAAATCCTTACTCTATTCTAATTAACTCCACTGACAAGATATATGAACATATGAGAATACAGAAAAACAAACTCTCAGTTATGAAACATCTGCTTTAACAAGATATAAGTGATATATAGTATAGACAATTAGAAAAGGCTATCAATGATGTATAGCACAGGCAGTTAACTATAGAAAGAAACATCTGTTCCAAAAGGATACAGGGTATAGAGAGTTTTTCATAAAGCAACATTACTGTACATTTTGCTTACTCGGAGAACTACAAGGAGGAGTTACCTAAGCAACGAAGTAACTAAATTTTAGGTAAACTCCATTTTAGATCCTATGATCAAATAATGCTAACCAAGGTCACCATCTACCTCTACAAAATCAGACTTGCCTGCGGTTCCAGGAAGGAGGTCAGTGGTAATTCAATCAAGCAGCAAAGACTTTTTAAGCACTAACTAGTCATGCACTATGCCAAAGTACTGGGGCTACAGATAGAAAAGTGAACCAGTTCTTCCCCTCAAGAAACATCACATACAACTTGTTAGATAGGGATAAAGCAAACAATACACTGTATGTAGTGAACTATCTGAGGCACTGTAAATGTGCACCTAAAAATTAGGAGCCTGTTCCCTGTCTCTGAGAAGCATCCTCTCAGCTCTCTCCACTGTCTCCCCTCCAACCCAGCTAACTTCCAGTTTTCCTAATCTTCCAACATCCTCTGAAGCCCAGGGAACTCAACACTGCCAAATCATCAGGAAACAAAACAATCCAAAATTCAGCAAGAGAAACTGTTATCTGTGCTTATGCCTGGTTAGTTAAGCAAATCCAGATTGCTTCAGTCTCCCATGGCTAAAGAAGAAATAAACAAGCAAATACACTAAAAACCCAGTCTCCCCCCACACACACACCAAAAAAAAAATTATATTGTCATGAACTGCCTTGCTTGTACCTCAGAAATGCCTAGAGACCTAGTCTCTGGCTCCATTTCTTGGACAGTATTACACAAGGATTTAGGTGGGAAGGAAGAAACTGCTTCTTACTGATCCTGTCAAAATTGGATCTTACCAACTAAAAATCCTACACATCACATCAGTTTTGTGTCTGAAGGCTGAATAGTGAGAGGACACCTTCAGGAACACACCTGTCATAGAATCACCTACTCAGCTGGAAGAGACCACTTCGACTCACTGAGCAAGAAAAGAGGATAAAAGAACTGTTCCCCTGGGCAGACAATAACACAGTAGGGTTCTTGCTCCTCCAGAAAGACCTTAGTATCCTGTCACCTTCCTTTAAAATTCCCAAAGCACTTTATAACAGGAAATGTTGTTTCCTTTTAAAGATTCTAGATTTAGAGCTAGAAAAGACCTTAGAAAAAATCAGATCCAACCCCCACACCGTAACAAATGAGGAAATCGAGACAGAGACATTAAGTCATTTGCCCAGAGCCAGACAGTTGGTCACAATCCTGGTTTACCTGACTCCAGCTGTAGTGAGTGCTCCCCATGTCCCATAGACTTTCAAAACAGCTGACTGAGGCAAGGGCCACAGGTAATGTCCTTTCCATTTCTACAGTTGAAATACGCTCAGAAAGCGTATTTCTCTCAGTTCTGCTGCTCTCAATTAAAACATCCACTATATTCTGGGATCTGGTAGATTCTGACGATATAAAGACAAAAGTCTAATGTTACTAGCCATCATTTACACAGCACTTTAAGGTTCTCAGAGCACTTTACAAATACCCTCTTGTTTGATCCCCACATCCAAGCTGAGATCTGGCTACTACTGTTACCCCACTTTGCAGATGATGAAACTGAGGCTAACAGAAGTTAAGTGATTTGCCCAGGCTCATACAGCTGATAAATGTCTGAGGCTGAATTTTGAACTCAAGACTTCCTTACTGCAAGGTCAACTCTCTAGCTATTGCAGTGCCTAGCTGCCTCTGTCTCAATTAGCCTCTGCCTTTCAGGAATTTAATATATTCTATCAGGGAAAAAAAATGTGGACATTTGTAAGTCTATACAGAATAAATGCATATGGGTTAAATGCAGCAGCATTGATTGCAATCAAACAAGCCTTTATTAAGCATTGTCTATATTCCTGGCACCATACTAGGAACTGAAGAGACAAAGAAGAAACCATATTGTTCCTGGCCTCAATGAACTTCCTTCCTAGGGAGGAAGAAGAGACAACATGTACATATATAGGCATACACACATATATAGGCCCACGATGCAATTTAAGGAGCTGGGTATTAGCAGCAGGGAGGATCAGAAAAGATTTCACATAAAGCTCAGTTTTGAAGGAAATGAGGTTTTCCAGGACGAGGAGATGAAAAGGAAAGGCACTGGAGATATGAGGTACAGTTATAAATACAAAGGTGCAGAAACGAAGGTTTCACATATAAGGAACAGAAAACTGTCTCTACTAATTGTCAAAGCTAAGATCTGAACGCACTTCCATTCTATGCACAACATTAACTTGCCTATCTCAATATCCCTCCACTATTCAACCTGAATCATAGAGGGAAACCCAACAGTGGTCTGCCCTAGAATTGATGACATTTAGAGCAAAGTAGTGACAGCCTTGGTCAAGAACTTGAAGGACCAGATTACTTATGCCAGCTACTGTTTGTCTTAGAATACAGTCTGTAGTTGATAATGGTGTCTGGTACGTAATAAGCCCTTATTATACTTATCCATTTAACTTGACTAATTGAAATCAAATAGAATCTACCCAAATGCTTCTATGAGGAAGGATTGGAAAGCGGGAAGGCAAAGTGAAAAAAAACTCCCAAAGCCTTTCTTTATAGAGGGTTCAAAATCCCAGCCTTCTATAATACATCCCAGCTGCTCTTGCTTGGGTTTCACTCTACCAATATCATCTTTTCAAGAAGCAGCTAGGTGGCATGATGAGTAATGTGCCAAGCCTGGAGTCAGGAAGACCTGCGTTCAAATCTGTCCTCAGACACTTATTAGCTGTATGACCCTGGGCAAGTCATTTAACCCTGCTTGCTTTAGTTTCCTCATCTGTAAAATGAACTGAGAGAAGGAAATGGCAAACTACTCCAGTATCTTTGCCAAGAAAACCCCAAATGGGGGGTCATGAAAGAAGAGTCAGACTTGACTGAAAGGAATATAAAGCGGTAAACAGCCTCCCTTTTCAGCTCCCTCTTGTGTCTTGTGCTCCTCCATTAGATTATTAGCTCCTTGAGGGCAGGGATTGTCTTTTTTCTATCTGAATCTCCAGCCCACAGCACTGTGCCTGGCACATAGTAAGTCAAGAGAATGTAAAGAAATGTCATCTACGTGGCTGAATTTCAAGTCAGAAAGCCTTCAGCCTGAATCCTGTTTCAGACACTTACTAGCTCTGTGACCTTGGGCAAGTCACACAATCTTTCTAACTCAGTTTCCTCATTTGTAAAACAAATGTAAAAATAAAAGCTCATAATGTTTCTTTTGAGGTTCAGTCAGGGGTGGAGAACCTGTGGCCTTTAGGGGCACTTGAATGGGGCCTCACTTGAGGACCTAGAGGGCCACATGTTGCCTCCAGGCCGTAGGTTATCCCCCGACCATAATCCATATAAACTACTTTGCAAACATTAAAGAATTGCATGTGTTAATCACCATTATCACTGTGGATAATACATGAAAATACTCTACCACTTTATTCAAATATGTCTGACAGACTGAGAACAGGTAGACTTCAAGGTGTACAAGTTAGAAATAAAGCCTAACGCTGAGATCCAGACTGTACTGAAGCCCAGCTCAGAAGTATCTAGACGTCTCCCCAGAGCCTACTTTTCACATCATCCAGTCTATTCACAGAGCCAAACTGCATACACATTTAAATTCCTTCCTTCGGCCTCCATAGGAATAAATCACATACCCAAGTTCTGTTCAGATCCCCTGCTTTTCATTCTAATAAAGGACAAATCCTGCAGCAAGCCAATTTCTCCGTCACTCTCTCCCTCCCTCCCCCCACAAGAATTTCAGCTCCAATCAATACAAGACTACTCTATTAATTCACAAAGACCCAAAGCATTGTATTTTAACGAAATGCCTCACTTCGGGGGGAGGGGTGTGAAGGGGGTTGGGGGCGGTGGGGGGGGGGCGGGGTATTCAGTGAGGACTGCATTTAAATAGAGGCCTCCTCAGGAAGGAGCCCAGACAAAAGCAGCCTACCCTGATAGGTCCACGCCAGCCCTACTTCTGCTTTGGGAGAGGGCTAACTCTCTTTGCTTCTTTATCTTTTTCTAATGTGCCAAACAAAAAAGGCCAGAGGCCTCAGCATAGTCACTCTCCCTCTTTCTCTCTCTCTCTCTCCCTCTCTCTCTCTCTCCCTCTCTCCCTCTCTCTCTGCATATATATATATATATGTATATATATATATATATATATATATATACATATATATATATATATATATATATACATATATATATATATATGTATATATTATATATATTTAATATGTTCAAAATACAGAAGAGAGGAATGGTGTTAGAGCAAAACTGTTTATAACTAGTTTTCTGGTAGTGCCTCCCCCAGCCTTGGACAGAGGCCAGAGCGGACTCTCCATATATTAAATTCCACACTATGGCCAGACATGTTACAGATAGACTCTAGTGTACTATGAATAGTTATTTCATCTGAAAAGGTAGATGGGGGGGAGGGGTGGAGAGGGGGCTACGCAGGGGGGAAGGCAAGGGGATTCAATTAAAATATATGTGCTGCCTAGAATCCCCATGCTTGTGAAGAGACAATTGAATATACATGAACTTGCCCTGAAATGACCTAAACTATGGTTCTGTGAACCCGGGCTTTATCATCGACACAGAAGGAAATACTAAAGGACTTTAGGGTAGCTAGGAGACACATTGGATAGAGTATTGAGTAGGCCTGGAGTCAAGAAGACCTGAGTTCAGATCCCTGACTCAGACACTAGCTGTGTGACCCTGGATAAGTCACTTAACTCCATTTACCTCAATTTCCTCCTCTGTAAAAAGAGTTGGAGAAGGAAATGGCAAACTGTTCCATTTCTCTGCCAAGAAAAACCCCAAATGGGGTCACAAAGAGTCGGACGTGACTGAAGAAACAACTCACCAACAAAATTAGTCCCATTAAATTTAATGTCCTGGAACTGCTCTCACATGAGAGATAGGTTCTCATCATGGTGTCTTTCAATAGATTCAAGATTACAGTGTCACCTGAAGATGATTGACCTGGAAAGAAGCATTTATTAGGCATTTACAGTGCCAAGCACCTTGCTAAATGCTAGGGATATAAAAGCAGACAAAAATAGTTTTTGGTCAAGTTTCTCACACTCTAAAGGAGGAGGTAAAGCATACATGTGTGTGCATATGTATGCACACATAAAGATACAGACCAGATTAACTACAGATAAACAAATAAGTACCAAACACAATACACAGAGAGTATGGAGAAAGTAATCTCAAGGGAAAGGACTGGCCCCTAGGGAGCTGGCAAAGGCCTTTCAGAAGGTGCAATTTGAGCTGAGTCTTAAAGACAGCCAGGAATTCTAAGAGGCAGAGATGAGTAGGAAAGAGCATTTCAAGTGCTCCCTTGAGAAGGGGAAGGGTGGGGCAGGAAATGAAGGATCTAGGAGGCCAGTACATCTGGGTCTTAGAAATTGGGATTGGGATTACAGTGTTAGAAGACTGGAAAGGAAATATCATAATAATAGTAGCCAGCATTTTGACAGTACTTGAAGATTCTCAAATGGCTTTACATGTTATCTCATTTGATCCTTAGAATACTCCTAATTATCATACCCATTTTATAATTAAGGAATGGAGGCTGAGAGAGGCACTTGCTTGCCTAGTGACTTAACAAATAACTAATAAGTATCTGCGGTTGGATTTGAACTCCGATTTTTCTGATTTGGACACTATTCACTGGACTACCTGACTGCCTAGGTAGGCAGAAGGGCAGGTGGTTTTGTCATCCAGAGAGCAATGGGTAAATCCAATTTCCCTAGTTAAGTGCTACTGTTCACATTCTGGTACACAACTTCTAAATGCAATATGTGACCACAGGAGGAGATTACACAGGAGGTGTGTTGGTGGTAAAATCTGAAGGACTCCAGGTATCCATTTCCTTTCCCCCAATATCTGTCTCTCAGGTGTCTTTTTTAAGTAACAGGACCTAGAAGTCAGGTAACTTACTCTTTCAGACTAGGAATTAAAGATCTCTTTAAAATGGGGTGAGAAGCAGAGAAGGATGTTGCATCAAGTCATTATCAGCCATCTTCGATCAGTTAATCTGAATAGCCAGCTAGACACTTGTCAGAATCCTGAGAGGATACAAGGGTTGTCAGTTGTGACAGGAAAAGATAGAAAAAGACTGCTTAGAAGAGAAGCCATAATGGTGACCTGGATACAATGATTATCTTGGACAACCCGAAATTTAAGAGCACTGAGTATCTGGAATTGAGAAGTATTGCAAGAAACAGGGAAGTTTTGAATGCAACCTTCACCAACTTCATAATTTTACCAAGAAATTGTAGAAATATCTTGTTAAATTTGATATACCTTAAGAAAAACTGTACATGTACAGAAGTTCTTAGATTCACATGTAGCAACCCTATTGAATTGTTTATGTAAATTCATAATAAAAGCAAAATTTTTAAAAAATTAAAGTTTCTCCCAGAGCTAACCTTGGTATTGTGAGGAAAGAATGGGAAATAAGAGGTGTGTCAAGAGCAAAATAGAATGCGCCACATTTTGGAAACACTAATAAGGGACATGGGGAGTAATAAGGAAGAAAGAGGAATGGGTTTGGAGAGAGGCCTCAAGATCATTCCCTTTGTACATGTATTACTGAAGTCTCTGTGACAAAAAAACCTACCCAATCTTCAACATGCAGATCCAATTTCATTTCCTTTGACACCTTTCTTAATTCCCAACTAAAATCCCATCTTCTACGGGAAGTCTTTCCTGACTTTTCTTAAATATTATTCCTTCCTTCTCTTATTTACTTGCTGTTTATCTTGTATATAGCTTGCTTATACTGATTTGTTTGTTTCTTGTTTCCTCCATTGAATTGTGAACTCTTTGAGGGCAGGGACTGTCTTTTGCCTCTTTTTGTATTCCCATGGCTTAGCACAGTGCCTAGCACATAGTCATTGCTCAATAAATGTTTATTGATTGACTTATCCCTAGTCAGAAATCATCTCTTTCACTTTATCAATTAAGTTTTGTAATGTGTCTAGCACTGGAAATTTAGAAGACCTGAATTTCAATCTTCCTTCAGACACTTCCTAGCTTTTGTGACTAGGCAAGTCATTTAACCTGTCTGTCTCAGTTTTTTCACCTGTAAAATAGGACTAATAATAGTCCATCACATATACACATATATATACATGCACATATATAACATGATATATACTTGTGTTAGAAGACTAGGATGGACTCCCAGTTAAATTTTTATGGTCATAAGATCACTACAGGTGTGTACCATAGATCACCTTCTTCCCTCCTACTCCACATTCTTTCCACCGACCCCCCCCCCCTTTCCCCTACACTTCTCCTACACATACTTAAAACTCATAAAAGGAATGTGATTTAACTCATGGCCAACATAAACTTAACACAAAAAGCTTAAGGTTAGAGACATAGATGAAAGAAAGCAAGAAGTGGGGTCAGTCATTGAAAGCCTTTCTCCATGTCTGCCCTGACCTTGCCTATTGATTCACAAGCCATGAGCGATCTTAGCTTCATGCAGAAACAATTGGAGATATTTGCCAGCAACAAGACTCCTAAAGGAAAATATTGACCATAGAGTCTTTCTGTTTTCTTCCAAAATGTAACTAAAATCTGGATCTTTACAGCCTTCACTTTGTGATTAACCCTACTGCATTCACAAACTGCACATCACAGACAGAATCATAGAGATTATCTCATATATCTCCCTTATTTTACACGTAGAGGGAAGCAAGATCAGAGATGCTAAATGACCTGCCCTCAGTCACACAACAAGCTGGGATGGGGGATGGAGAATAGGTGAAGGGAAAAGAAAATTTGACCCAACGTCTTTTTAACTCCCTCTCTAACATTCTAATACAAAATATTCCCTCTCTATCATTTGAAAACTGTATTGTATCTCCTTCACTCCTTTGGCTGATTGCAGAAGGAATAACTGTAGGGGAATAAATAAACTGAACTATACCTTTCAATCAAACAAGCAAATTTGTATGGCACTTTCTTTATGGCAGGCACCATGCTAGAACTGATGACAAAAAGACAAAAATGAACATCCCTGCCTTTACATTTTAGTACAAATAAACATAAAATATATGTTTTTAAAAAAAGGTGAATACAAGGGATAAGCAACTGGGAGATTAGAAAAGGTAAGTAGAATAGTTTGGAGCTGAACCTCAAAGGAAGCTAGCAATTCTAGGAGGCAGAAGTGAGGAAGCAATGAATTTTAGGTACAGGGAAAGGATGCAGATATGTGAAAGGAAATAAAATGTTACATATTAGCAAGTAGATCTGTCTGGCTATATATAAAGTAACATGCATGAACAACAGGAATTTGTAATAGGTCTGGGAAGGTAGGATAGAGTCAAATTGTGAAGGGTGGAGGATGGATTGGAAAAGAAAGAAACCTGAGTAAGGGAGGCAATTTAATAAACTATTGTAATAATCTAGGTGAGCGGTGATAATGTCCTGAATGAGTGGCAACTACATGAATGGAGAAAAGTGGGCATATGCAAGAGATATGAGTAGGTAGAATCAGCAAGACTTGTCAGTTGATTTGGATATTGGAGATGTGAAAAGGTAAGAATTAAGCAAAGGTGGGTAACAGAAAGGCTTGTGTGTGGCTAATTTCAACTTCCTTATATAGTTCCTCACACTTATCTCCTGACTTCTCCCATTTTCACTGGTTTTTCCCCAAGCCTAGAATATTTTCTCTCCTCATTACTGTGTCCTGGCTTCCCTGGTTTCTTTCAAGTCTTAGCTAAAATTCCATCTTCTACAAAAAGATTTTTCTGGATATGTCTTAATATTAGTATCTTTCCTCTGTTGATTACCTCCAGTTAGTCCTTATATATCTTGTTTGTACATAGTCTTTCATCAGTTGTCTCTTTCATTAGACTGAGCTCCTTGAGAGCAGGGACTTTTTACCTTTCTTTATATCCTCATTGCTTGGCACAGTGCCTAGCATCTAGTAAGCACTTAATAAATTCTTATTGACTGACTCAACAGAAATAGATAAATTAGGGAGACGGATGTGTTTGAGAAGAGAAATTATGAGTTATCTTCTGACTATGCTGAATTTGAGATGTCTACAGGACATTTTGTTGGAACTATCCAATGTTTATTTCTAAGGAGGGACTAAAGCTCGGGAGAGAGAGTAGAGCTGGGTATGCACTTCTAGGAGTCATCTATATAGAGAAAACAGTTGAATCCATAGATACTACTGGTGTCACCGAGAGTATAAAAGGAAAAGAGAACACCCGGCATAAACACTTTGTAGTTCAGCCACCGTTAGGGGGCAGGATATGGATTATGATGATCCACCAAAGAAGCAATCCGCCAGGTAGAGAGGTAGATCTAAGAGAGAGCAATGTTACGAAGAGAGGAAAGCACACCCGAAGTGGATAATGGCCGATAGTGTTTATGCCAAGAAGAATTCAAGAAGAAGGAGGAAAACTTCACTAGACTTGGCCTACTATGTAGGTCACTTTGAAAAGAGCAAAGTTGGATGGCAGGTTGCAAGGGGCTGAGAAATGAAAGAAAAGGAAGTGGAAACAGTAAGTACATAAGCTTTTTCAAGGAGTTTCACTATGAAAGGGAGAAATATAGAGGACAACAGTGTTGAGAGGACTGAGTCCAATGAAGGTTTTTTTAAGGACTGCAGTGAGGTGGGCATGTTTGTAGGTAGCAGGTGTTGATCTAGTAAATAGAGACTGAAGATTAGGTTGTAGTGGGATAATTTGCTGGAGGAGATGGAAAATGGCAAGATCAAGTGCACAAGTAGAGAGATGGAATTTGAATTGCTGAGTTTGGAGCCTACTCAGAGAATGTCCAAGGACAGAAAGGTGGCAGACATAGTTATTGCTCATTCCTTCATTGATTCCAAGTTCAAGGGGGTGAGGAAGGGGAGAGAGACAGAGACAAGACAGAGACAAACAGACAGAGAGAGAGAGAGAGAGAGAGACAAGACAGAGACAGACAGAGAGAGAGAGAGACAGAGACAAGACAGAGACAGACAGAGAGAGAGAGAAAAAGAGAGAGAGACAAGACAGAGAGAGAGAGAGACAAGACAGAGACAGAGAGAGAGAGAGACAGAGACAAGACAGAGACAGACAGAGAGACAGAGAGACAGAGACAGACAGAGAGAGAGAGAAAAAGAGAGAGAGACAAGACAGAGAGAGAGAGAGACAAGACAGAGACAGAGAGAGAGAGAGAGAGAGAGAGACAAGACAGAGACAAGACAGAGACAGACAGAGAGAGAAGACAGAGACAGACAGAGAGAGAGAAACAAAGAGAGACAGAGACAGAGAGAGTCATTGACTCCCAAGATCATGTGACTAGGGCTCAATAAAATACAAGATTGCCGAAAAAAATGAGTTGCATGTTTTTGTTTTCAGTAGGTGGGGACTCAAAATTACTTCTCTTTGGGTAACTCCACAATCTTCATACCCCCTCCAGGATGACATGGTGAAAAGGACAACAGCACAGACAGACATAAAGATGGAGGACCGACTCTCTGAGAACTATAGAGAACTTGGTTCCTCTCGAATACTCCTCTTCAGGGGGCTGGAGTACGTAATCCTCAGGTTAATTCAAGAATTTACCAAGAGTCTGACGTTTCTTTTTTAATAGGATCAGAATGGTGGCTAGGAATACACCTGGTGGTAAGATATAAAATTAGTTCTATTATAACGACATTCATTCAGTCCCCAAAGTCTCTGCTAAGCAAAATTGTGCAATAAAAACCACAGAGCCTTTGAGAGCTATGGAGTTAGGGGTAGAATGCTTAAAAACTTTGTCGTTGATACACAGATACACACATACACATATATACGCATGCACACAGAAGTTAGGGAAACTAAGAAAAATAGTAGTACAGTTTTATACATGTCATGTGGTTAACTACTACAATAGTGGCCAGCCTGTGTCCTGGGCTTCAGAGCAAGTTGGGCAAGAGACCATTGGGTAAGAAGGTAGAGATTAGTGCAGACTAGCCCTTCTTCATTACTACTGTTGCATCAGAAGATTTACCATAAACTTCACACTTTTCCCTCACAAAGTTAGCTAGTGGAAGTAGGATTTGAAAAGGTTTCAATTTGAGACTTATTATAAAGCAGTAGGGTTTTCTGCTTTTTTGCAGTTTTTTTGGAAGAAACCACATAGAAGCAAACTTGAAGTTCCAGCTATGCTCAAAATGTTCCATAAGATAGCAATCCTATTTGAATAAATTCCCACTTTTAAAACCCAAGTTATAGCAGACCTGACTCTACCTACCTTGCCACAGGGTTCTCATGAGCATTAAATAAATTATTACATATGAAAGATTTTGCAAACCTTAAATGTCACTTGTTATTATGACCTAAGTTTTCTGGTGTGTGGATATAATAGGCTGGGAAACTGGCTTGGTGCCCTCCAGCTCTGAGCTTGGGGGAGTTCTGAAATATGGTCCAAGGCCAGTTCACGTTTGTAAAGGTTTGGGGGCCCTAAACATGCATACTGAAACATCATTCCAAATTTCACTTTCATAAATCCAAGATGAATGAAATTTAAAAACATTTTAAAAAGTTATTTAAACAGGTTAAGTATGTCTTTAGACAGGTCTGGTTCTTGCCAGGCAGGAATTTGGGAAAACATAAGGCCCCTTCTGCCTGATATGTGTAGCAGCAAGTCAAGCAAAGATCCTTGGAATAAGTCTCTTTTGGAGTCAGTGAAATGCCTTAGAGGCACTATAGCATTCAGTCTGGGATTAGGGAAATTTAGAAGAGAAAATTCTATGGGAACATGAAGGCAAAACACAAAATGTAGATTCACAGCTCTATAAATTTCACAGCCCCTTTCCATAATCACATATACTCATGGACCAAACAAATTTATTTTTGTTGTTTTTTTTCTCTCTATATTGGCAGCATCCAGGACTCCTGAGCAGCCCAAAATCTCTCCCATATGGAATACTAAAAGGTATATGCATAAAATGATGCAAGGCTTGAGAAATGTGAGCCGATGATATAGCCAGACCTAGCATCCCCTAGAAAAATATCTCATACATTGTAAGCCCTTGATAAATATGTGCTCAATTAAATTGAATTGAATTGGAAACAGCCATGAGATCTAGGAGAAACAGACAGATGAAACATATAAAGATGGACAGATGGAAGTAGATAGAGAGACAGACAGACAGACAGACAGATAGATAGATAGATAGATAATTCATTAAACATTTACTGTGTGCTAAGAATTATGCTAAACACTGGAAATGCAATAACAAAATAGTCTCTATTGTCAAGGAACTTACATCCTAAGATGGAAGGGTAAACATAAAATAGGACTGGAAAAGGGAGGACTAGGGGCAGGGGTAAGGAAGGTACTTGTAGGATTGGGGAAGAAGGTGGACAGGCAACTAGTGTGGAAATGGAGTAGACCAGAGGATGAGCCAGAAGCGAAAATAAGAGCAAAGTGGCTAGGCCTCCTCATGATTTAGAGGCTCCACATAGACTCACCAATCCTTGAATTGGCCTCAAGGTAGATTATTTTCCCAAGGAGAAAGAGGTACTTAATTATTTTTCCCTTGTCCATTAGAAATCCTGGATTTGAAACTGTTTCCTAATAGGGGAGTGTCCAAACATTTGGGTTATTGGTATTTAGTTTCTAGAAGGGGATGGGAAGGAGAAACAAGGGAAAATTCTGCCTCAGGAGAAGGATCAGTTGGAACATCTCATTTGCATCCATCTCTCCACAGCTGCCATCCTCTTAGATCACAAACAAAGAGGATCAGGTTCTCACCTTTCTCCCCAGCACCACAGAACTGTGCCGAACACAGAGCTCCCTTTGATTTCCAAGACTTCTCTGTGTGCAGCCAAGCAGAATGCTGAATTTGGTGCACATTGGAAATGGATTTGAACTTACATTGGAATCTGCTAGGAACACAGCCAGAAAAAACATATCCTCCCTACCATGTTATGTGCACAGGTCTATTATAAGGTCAAGGCATGCTGTGTTAGAAACCAGAAAGTGAATATGAAAACTGGCAACTGCGTACTGGTGGATGAAATACTAGGGACTGCTGACCTGGAAATAATTTCAACCCACAGTGCTTCCAAAGCTGTACGCATACATTGGTAATGGGCCCATTCCAATAGAATTACTACCTTTGGGACATGAGGCTTACCCATACAGCTAGGATAATGTGACAGCAATTTCTCTTAGGAAGGAACAACTTTCCTAGAGAGAAAAGATGGAACTTGTTAATGGAGGGAGATATATTGGGGAGGTGTTTAAGAGGAGAAAAACCTTTGAGAATCCCTTCAAAGATCACTGAGAATCTTTTTTAATGGATTAGGCGAAAAGGAAAGTAAAATGGAGCTTTGAATGTGGAAAGTGAAAGCCCCCTTCTGACCTCAAGGTGTGGGAGACACCAATAGAAACCCATTCTGATGATAGGATGAATACAGAGTGCTTTAGGGAAAGGTCCCTGAGATAGTCACAAAGGGAGAATCACATCAGACATAGCACTGGTTCAGTGTGTTGTCACTTCGTAGTCACTAAGATATTACTCTTATAAAAGAATAGCATATGAAACCTTGGTGTCACAAATATTTTAAAACAAAAATCAATTTTGATTCATTTAAGTGACAGTGCTCTGATGATGAAAAGTTTATGAATGTACCTGAAGCCTGGGCATGATATGGTATCCACACCACCCTTCTTTCTCATGATATGGTATCCACACCACCCTTCTTTCTCTCTCTGGACTGACTTCAATCTGCCCGCATGCTGGAAGGTCTGGAGAAAAAACAGACCCAGTCCTCAAGGAACTTATAATCCACTGGAACAATATTAGTATAAGGAACTTTGAACACATCTGTCCCAATACTTAGCACATAATGTGTATATAACTGTTTCTTATGTTTTTTGTAAATTGTATTTTATTTCATATTTCTTAAAGCATATAATATTCCATCACATTCATATACCAGATTTATCCAGTCACTCACTTTCCTTTCAATTTTGCTATTATTATTTTTAAGTAAATTTCAAAGGAGGTTATGGTGCAAGCTTACTAGGTTGAGCTACATCATTTATACCTTGAAAAATAGTCATGAATATGAGGCAGTGTATCTGCTATGCAAAGGGGAAAAAAGCATTCAGGTGGATTCATAAGATTGTATTAAAATATTTTTTAAACAAATCAAATTGTATTTTTCCATTGAATCACGTGTTCCAGAAGCCTCTTCGGTCTCAGTTTAATCTCTGATGACAATGGTTTGCAACCTTTAACTTTTAGAATCTCTACATCTATTCCCTCACCCCTTCCCCATAGCCTCTGAGTCAAGTAACTAATGAGCTGTTAATCAACTTTTCAATGCCTAGAGGACTTTTCATAATTTTATGAAATTAACAAAAATTTAGGGGGATTGCAAGTAACTGTCCTCTTCCCAATCAATGTGCCTAGTCAATTCAAATTTTTTTTCTCATTTACTGAATTTTCTTAAATGAAGTCCACCTATATACCTCAAGATTTATCAATCTAATATCAGGTTATTCTGGCGTCAAAGTAACTTCTGATACACTATCATGGTCTAGTAAAGTCCATGGGCCATTGAAAGTAGCGAAATTTAAATGATTGTCATATAAATGATACTCTGCAAGAAATGGGAAGAAAAACACTATCATTCTCCAGGCAGAAGAGAATCAAGGTTGCATCGGCATAAATAAAGCTTCTCTCCTTTTGATAATAGGTGAAATTTTATGAAAGGTTTCAAAGTTTCACTTGTGGTTGACTATGAGTCCAAGTGATAAGGTTCCACACAATTCCATTTAATTTGACCTTGTGCCTTTGGGCAGGCTCCACCCACAAGTGAGTTGTGGGCACTCAATAGATCAAAGTAATCAGAATGGGTCAAAGGACTTACAAGACACCAAGTGTTTAAAAAATTCAAATTTCTCAATCAAGATAAGAAGGAAAAGGATTTAAAAAACTTTTTTTTTTAAATCGAAGTTAACCTGAGGGCTAAAAAAATTAACTGGGAAAGTAATTGCAGATAGAAAGACTAGGTCACTGCACCAGATGGTTCGAACTATAGAAAAGCTGAAAGCAATTATGGAAATGTCAAAGGAAAGAGACCTTAGCAAAGAGAGGAAAAAACTCAGAGTAAGGCTAGGCTTATAAACAGATATTATTCTTTTTAATAACTCTCCCCCAAAGGATCACTTTGTTGACAGAGACAACTGATGAAGAAGGGAGGTGGAAATTCACTGGCCATGGAGTCTGAAAACAAGAGTCAAATCTCATTTCTCCAAAACCTACTGGTGTGACCTTGGGCAAGTGACTTAACCTTACTGAGTTTGTTTTTTTATCTGCAAAAGAGAGGATTAGATTGGACAATTTATCTCTGAAGAAGATTTCTACCCATAGATTATGAGAATTTGCCCGGGGTACTCAATCTAATAGGGGCCCCTAGGTGGTTCAGTGGATAGAATGCTAGACCGGGAGTCAGGAAGACTCATCTTCCCGAGTTCAAATTTGCCCTCAGACATTTACTAGCTGTGTGACCCTGAGCAAGTCCCGTAACCCTATTTGCCTCGGTTTCCTTATCTATCAAATAAGCTGGAAAAGGAAATGACGAATCACTATAGTATCTTTGCAAGAAAACCCCAAATGGGGTCACAAAGAGTTGGGGACAGCTGAAAAATGACCAACTTAGTCTAATGATCCAGGGGTACATACTAGAGTTGAGAGACTTCTAGATATAGGATTAAGAAGACCTGAGTTCAAATGTGACCTCAGACATTTGCTAGTTGTATAATCCCAGACAAGTCACTTAAACCTGTCTGCCTCAGTTTCCTCATCCATAAAATAAAGATAAAAATAGCACCTATCACCCAAGGTTGTTGTGAGAAGTTTAATTTGTAGTTGTTCAGTCATCTTTTTAGCTGTTTCTGACTTTTCCTGAGCCCATATTGGGTTTTCTTGGCAAAATACTGGATTGACCTGCCATTTCCTTCTCCAGCTCATCTGACAGATGAGGAACTCAGGCAAACAGGATTAAGCAACTTGCCCAGGGTCACACAGTGTCTGAAGTCAGAATTGAACTCAGGAAGACGAATCTTCCTGATTTCAGATCACACTCACATTCACCCCCTGCAGTTCAACCTCTCTTCCCTGCGTTCTACTTAAAGCAAGGTATAAATGCTAGTTATTCTTCTCCAAAGCAAGCTGAACAAATTTACATATATTGATTGACTGGGGAAGATTTTAAGTGCTTCAGGCTAACTCACATTCCCTTTCCATTTTTCAGTCCCCATAGAAGGTTACTATCACAAAGCAGCTGCTCCCTTCCCTCAGTCTTGAATTATGATCAAGAAAAGTTCACATGCTTGATTGCTACGTATCGGAAAAGACAATGAAGAAGAAACTCATCCACTAGTCAACATCATACACTGGCAAAATAGATATGGTTAGGGCATTGAGGAATTAACGGGCAAATATAATCTGTCTGGAAGGAATGAGTAGCAACCAAACATTTTTACTTTTATGTTGTTAAATTATGAGCTTAAAGAACATGAAATACATCAATAAACAAAGAGGGAAAACTGATAAGTAGGATGGTAAACAAAACTGTGAACTTTTATTATGTCGTTTTTTAAAACGTGATGATAACATGTTGATAACATGACCTGCTTGTATATGTCTCCTTCTGAATTTCTGCTGTCTCCTATTATTTTTTAAATTTTTATTTATTTAGTTTTTAATTTATGGATAAAACAACTATTTTCATAACATAGTATAATAAAAATGATTGTACATGAAACTACAACTCTATTATGTACAAATTGCTATTCCTTTTAAATATATTATGTGTTAAAATATAGCATGTGTATAAATTTATATTTATAAAAATATTAAATATATCTTTTGTTATTTTTGAAATGTTTCATTGACATTCTTTTTTTTTCCTGCCACAACATGATCTCTTTCCTCCCTCAATACTTTAGGAAGTCTTTCCTTGAAACAAAAAAATATAGTCAAGCAAAAGCAAAAACTCACACATTAGTTGCATCGAAAACATCTCATTCCTAACTCTAGTACAGTACTCTGTGTGAAGTTGGCAAGCAAGATTCTTCATTCTTCTACAGTCAAAATTTGCCATTGTAGTGATAAGAATTCGTAAGTCTTTCAACGTTGTTTCCTTTTACATTACAAACGTTATTATATAAATTGTTTTCTTAACTCTGATTACAATTTCCTGCATCCATCGGTAGAAGTCTTCCTAGGTTGTTCTGAATCCATCATTTTCAGTATTTCCTGTTATTATTTCATTACTTCCCTCTATCATAATTGGCTCATTCATTCCCCAAATGATTGGTACCCACTTTGTTTTCCAGTCTTTGAGTAGCACCACATCTTCATCCATCACTTACCAAGTCTTTCATACAATAATTGAATATTGAAAGACAAGAAACCTATAGAAGGTACATAATTGTTCTGAGCCGTGTAAAAGAGCAAAGAACTTTTGTTTCAACATAGAACTAAACAGAGAAGAAACACTGCCTGATCCCAGATCTTGGGGCACCAAGGCTGTGATGGATTTACCACCACAAATAACTCACTTCAGCGTTAAGTCCCTCCAGCAACACTCCAAGATGATAAATTGTACAGTTGTCAATCAGTACCTGTTGAGGTAGTTTCCATACCAGGAATTTCTCAAAGTGATCAAATCAGAGTTCTGAATTCCCTTTCCCTTCCCCTCAAAATGTAAGGCAGTTTAAGTCTGGGAGGTTAGTCAAGGGTCACATATACATCATAAAGACAGAAGCTTGAAGGAATGAGGTGCTTAGAAAGGCTTCTGCCTGGACTCATTTCTTGCCTGCTGCCTCTACCTGATGTTTGCATGAAAAGAATATTAGGGAGTTAATAAAAATTACAGGGGGAGAAAAAATCATTTGGACTGATTCCTAGACCATTTTTGGTAATTTGTTGAAAGTCAATTCCCCAAAATTATTTTAAATAGGTAAAGGTCTCATGATTCAAAACTGATGTGATTTATAAGGGACTTTCTGACCCTGTCAGTTAAAACCTTGGGGATATATAATGTTCCTGATGAGGAAGAAATGTAGTTCAAAAACACATTAAATGCCTGCAAGTTCTGCTTAGCAAGTTGATTACTCCCCTTTGCTCCACAGGAGCTTGACCTCTCCTTCAGAAGAAAAAGTCACCAATAGATAAGATGACAGAAATGACAAGTATCCCTCTCATTAAAGTGAGAGAATAGGTGAAGGTTTTCTGTTTTGTTTTGTTTTCCCTCATCTGAAATTGGGCACATTATAGACGACTCCCTGAAAGAACTAAAGCTTAAGGCTCTGGGCTTAAAAGAGAGAGATAGAACCAATTCTTCTTATGGGAAAGGGGTGATATCTTAGCTGATTTCTCTGCCTGAAACTGGAAGTTAAGAACCACATGCCAGGGGAGCAGCCATCAGACCAGCAAAGTAAAGCCTAGCGTTGCAATGAGACAAGAAGACCAACCAACAAAGATTATGTGTCATGCAAAACTATAAGGGCAATGCAGTGACCTCAGCAGAAGACATCAGCACCCTTGCAGCATCCAAGGTGCGAGTTGCTCCTCCATGCAGGTGTTCTAGTCACGTGGATTTCTTACACAGATTCCCCTCCCTGTGTCTTCCCTAGATGTTCTCACTATTCCCACTGGCTGGTATGTAGATTTGTGAAAGAGCCTGCCCCAGGTTTATGGGAGAAATGTTCTATCACCAGTTATGTGCCGTATATGTGAACTCTTCAAAGGCAGGGACAATTTTTTGCTTTTCTTTGTCTCCCCAGTATTTAGCATATTGCCTGGCATATAGTAAGTACTTAATAAAGATCACTTTGACTTGAGTTCCCTGGTCAAAGTGATCTTTATTAAGTACTTACTATATGCCAGATCTCCAATCCCTTCACCTAGAACTTGGAAGGACAAATGAAATACAACCAAAGCCTCAATCCCATAACCCAAAGCCACAAGGCCTAAAGGGAGAGGAAGGTGGCTCTTCCCCTACCCCTGTCCTCCAGCTTAGTATATGGTGTCCTTGCTGTAGGTGAATGAATCCTGGATGCCACAGAAAAGAAAGAATGGAAACTCTCCCAGTCTGGTCATATTAAAGATAGACAGTTAGATAGTCAACAGAAAGAGGCTGCTCCTATCTATGTGCTGGCTGTCTTCTTCCAGAAACAAGACCTTGACATTTCCCACATGAGTTCTTCCATCTTAAGCAATCTGAGCATGCACAAAAACCCTATTACACAAGGGATTGGGATAGGGATTGAACCTATGATTTTACTGGTTTGGGAAACTCTCCAGTAAAACACCCCCTCTACCAATTTATAGCTTTATAGAATTGCCTAGAGTCTTTAGATGTTAAATGATTTGCCCAAGGTCACATAGTCAATAACTGCCAGAAGTAGGACTCAAACCCAGGGCTTCCCAGTTCCAAGGCCAAGTCTCTATCCACTATAGCATGATGCAAAGGAAATACAAAATAAAATCAAGAGAGGTGGAGCACTAAAATGAATCCCTTATAAAGCAGGCCTCAGTTTCCTCATTTGAAAAACAGAGGGGTTAGCGCAAATGACTTCTGAGGTCCCTTGCAATGATGAAAAGTATATGAAGTGTGGTCAGAGAACTAAGATCTGCTGTAGATTGAACCCTTGCTGGGGAGTTCTGTAATGGGACATGTTCTCAAAGAGTCAGGGCAACAAAGAGTCATTCCTGACATTGATAACAAATGTCAGTTTCTGCCTTAAAACTGATTCCTCTAGGGTCTTTCTAGGCCTTTCAATTGCCTCCCAGGGAAGTGTTGTTAATGGTTATGGGGCTGGGGGACAGCTTTAAAGTGCTCCTTCCCCAGACAATATAGAAGAGAGTGCTCAATTGAAATTGCAGTGATTAGCTGTTTCCTTTTAGCATTCCATCTCTTAGACATTTGAAAAGATTATTATAGTAAGAGACATTTCCTTTAGTAACTCCTCACGAGACAGTTTGAGGATTCTTTCTTTTACCCCAGGTACAAGATAATCAAGCCTGAGTTTGAAAAAAAAATTGACTCCTTGGACAAATCCAGGGATAAAATATGGCCTTCAGAATTTCCCTGAGGTATCCTTAAGGTCCCTAAAAAGCAGCAGAAAACTGGCCAGCCCCTCCTAGGTAGAACCCAGACAACTGTAGTAGTTCCCTCTCTATTAATGATAATATGGTTATTATATGATAATACTTTATCTTGAACACACTAGAATTTCTAAAACTCTACTACTTAGAAAATGCTTTTTCAGCTAAGCCTTATTTGTTGGGATCTCACAGTAATCCCCTGAAGTGGTCTCACAATCATCATTTTACAAACAATGACTTGATACAGGTCACATAACTAGCTAGCTAGCCAAATGATTTGGAAGAATCCAGGTCTTCTGACGCCAGATTTCAATACTCTGGTAGATTTTGTTGCTTCTCATAACAAAGCAATGAAGTAGGTCTGTTCATATCCTTGTTTTATAGAGGAAGATCATGGAATTCACTGAAGGTTCTGGTACATAATCAATTGCCCTAGACCTACCCCCAAAGCTCACTTTTCTTTCTCTTCGGGGTCTAAGAGACTCAAATTCATCCCCAGATCATAGCAGGGCAGGCTCCTTCCTCTGAGGTCTCTTCCAAGAGAATTCATTCCACCCCATTCGAGCTGTACTCTGATGGAGATTAAGTAATTTGTTTTCATTATTGTTGGGGGTGGGGCGGGGCAGAAAGGGAAACACACCTATGATTTATTGATACAAGGAGCTCCCGGTGTGAAGAAATTCCTTCCTCTAGTGCAAAACAGTACCATCTCTACAACTTGGAGTCTTCCTAAGGCACTCAGGATCACATAGCCAATATATGTCAGAGATTGGACTTGAACTCACGTCTTATGTATTCAGAGGCACCCCTTCTGTCTCTGCCTACATTGCTGCCTCTGGGCCTTAAGAGAGTTCCTCTCTGTTCCACCTCTTAGAATTTCTGGTTTCCTCATTTGTGGCCTCTTCTACCTGGAGCCTGGCCAGATTCTTCCAGCTGTTGGCACTCCTTTCCCATTATCTGCGTATATATGCATGTATATGCACATTCACACATGCAGGCATGTGCACATGTGTGTGCATTTGGGCATGTGTATATATGAACAGATCCTGTTATACATGACTATATATGCAAATGTTTGTCCATGTGCACACATGTATATGCTAGCACAGGTGTGTACATGTGTGTACCTAGATAAGTACATTGTCTCCCTGAACTGAATTGAAAGTTTCTCAATGTAAAGGATTAGTTCATTTCTCTCTTTGTATCCCCAGGACCTAGTGCAGTGCCTGGTCCATAGTAAGCACCTAATAAATGCTTAATTGATTAATACATTATATTTGTACATCATATCACAAAAAGGCAATGTAATTACTTTTGCTCCTCAGAAAGGTTTTGGATTGGTAATCTTGAGGACCACCTGAGCTTCTTTCTCAAAAATAACTTGTATTTCTTAGAGGAGACCTGGTGAGCAACCTCTCTGCCCAGACTCACTGCTCCTCTTACTTCAGTCTGTATCAGTTCATGTAGATCTCTACATGCTTCACTGCATTGTATTTTATCCTTTCATACTGAACAGTAATGTTCCATTGCATTCACATAAAATTTGTTTACCCACTTCCCAATTAAAAGGCATCTACTTTGTTTCCAATTCTTTATGATTATAAAAAGTGTCACTATAAATATTATATAATTTATGAGGATTTCTATCTTACTGATGGCTTCTTTGGAGTGTAAGCCCAATAATAAAATCTCTGTTTCATAGGGTATGAACATTTTAGGCACTTTATTTGCATAATTCTAAATTGCTTTCCAAAATGGTTGCACTATCTAACAGTTCCACCAACAATGTATATTAGCTGCCTATCTTCTCACAAGGCCTCCAACAATGACTGCCGCTACTTTTTTTATCACCGTTGCCAATTTGCAAGGTAGGAGGTGAAAACTCAGGGTTGTTTGGATTTGCATTTCTCTTATTATTAATGATTTGAAGTGTTTATACATGTGGTTATAAATATTTTGAAGTTCTTCTTTTGAGAACTGTTTGTTCAAATCCCTTGACCATTTATCTAAATTGGGGAATAGCTATTATTTTATATATGTGTATACTCATATACATATGTATATTTGCATACATATATACACACATATATGTATATACACATACATACATACATATATACACACTCACATATTTATAAACACAGTCATAGACACAGACACAGACATATGTACATATGTGTATACATATATAGAGAGAGATATAGATAAAGATACAGAGTTAGAGATAGATTTCATTTAATTAAACTATTATTTGGGGGGTATAGCTTAATAATCATTTGAAGAATTATACACAAACCCTTATCAGAGAAATTTAAAACATTTTTTTCCCATTCAATCTCTTCCATTCTTATCCTGGATTCATTAATGATGTTTGTGTAGTAACTTTTCAGTAACAATCAGTTATCTATTTTATCTTTTGTATTTCCTCTATCTCTTATTTGGTTAAGAATACATCTCTTACCCATAGTTGTGAGAGATACAGGTTCTGTAAGAAGTTATACTTTTATGAGGAAATCCAAGAACCAAGCACATCATCCAATCAAATTTACAGTTATATGTACTAGGCACTGAGGATAAAAAGAAGAAAAAATGGAACAACTCTAGTTTTTAGGAGCTTATATTCTATGAAATATAGTGGATAGTATTTGGTTGGGGATTGGAGAGTGAAACAGCATAGTGGTAGAGGTACACTATATGACACTTGGCCAAAAGGAGTAAATTTAATGTAAGCTCTGGAGATCTCAGTAGAGCACCCCAGAGTCCTGTGCTTGCACCTGTGGTGTTTAACATTTAGAATCAAATACTTAGGTAAAGGCACAGAAGGTATCCTTATAAAATTTTTAGGTGACATGAAATTGAGAGACAGCTAACATTCTGGATAGCTGTCAAAATCTAAAACAATCTTAAAAGTTTAGGATGCTAATAGGATGATACATAAATTCTTATGCCTGGTTCAGAAAATCAATTTCATAGTTGCAACATGGAAAAGACATGACTAGACAGTAATTTTTCTTGAAAAAACAAACAAACCTGAGAGTTTTATGATATAGTTAAAATATAACTAAATATTGAGATAAGGCGTAAGTTAAAATTCTAGCTCTCCCAATGGTTTGTACACTTGGGCAAAAACATTTTTATGCCTCAGTTTCCTTATTTGTAAAAAAATGACATTGAACTTTGATGACCTTTAAGATTCCTTCCAGATTTAAATTATAATTCTTTGAATAGTATGTTTTTTGAAAAGCTGACAAAAATAATAGTTAAAATTTATAAAGAGTTTTAAAGTTTTCAAAGTGCTCCACAAATATCATCTCAATCTATCCTCACAACAACCCTAGGAGGTAAGGACTATTATAATGCCCATTTTACTGATGAAGAAGCTAAGGGAGATGGAAATTAAGTGACCACAGATTTTTGAACTCAGAATCCTATTCTAGGTCCATCTACTGTACCACCTTTTGTTGTCATCACTGCTGTTTTTCAGTTGTTTTCCAGTCATGTCCAACTCTTCATGATCCCTTTTGGGGTTTTCTTGGCAAAGATGCTGGACTGTTTCGCCATTTCCTTCTCCAGTTCATTTTAAAGACGAGGAAATTGAAGGAGACAGATGTTAAGTAACTTACCCAGCTAGTAAGTGTATGAGGCCAGATTTCAACTCCTAGTTGTCTCTAACACAAACATGGGCTACATTAAAAAAAGAATCATTTCAGAAATAAAGAAGCGATAATTCCTCTGTACTTTCCCCGGACTGGACCACATCTAGAGCATTTTGTTCGATTCTAGACATCATTGTTTAAGAAGAGCATTGGTAAAATGGAGAACATCCAGTGGTAAGCATGCAGAATGTTGAAGGACCTCAAGGCTGTGCCATATAAAGATAAGGTGACGGAAGCAGGGATGCTTAGCCTGGAAATGAGATTATGATGCAGGGGGAGGACGTGATAGCTATCTTGAAGACTGGTAGTTTTTCCTAACAATTAGAATTGTCCATAAGTGGAGTGACCTATACTAGGGAGTAATGGAGTCCTTCCTATTCTAAATCTTAAAGCAAAAGCCAGATAACAACTTCTCAGTAAGTTTAGATCACCAGATATATAATGTCCCAGAATAATGAAAGAACTAATAGATGTGATTAGTGAATTGTTATTAATAAACTTTAATAATCTTGAGTAAGTAATAGTAGAGCTGAGTGTCACAGTGGATAGATTATCAGACCTGGAGTCAGGAAGACTTGAATTCTAATCCAGCCTTGGACATGTACTAGCTGTGTGACCCTGGGCAGGTCACTTAACCCTGTTTGCCTCAGTTTCTTCATCTATAAACTGAACTGGAGAAGGAAATGGAAAACTGCTTTAGTATCTTTGCCAAAGAAACCCCAAATGGGATCCCAAAGAGTTGAACATGACTAAACAACAACAGTAGTTGACCCATGAGGACCCCAACCCATGAGTGTGAATGAAAGTTGAAGGAAGTTAAAGCCCTAGAAAGGATGCTTCATATTAAACCAAAAATTATAGATAAATGTTCTTTCACCCTCAATTACATAATATCCAAAATTTCAGGGCATATCTACTAAAATTTATATACTAGTGTACCATGACATGCTCTTTGAGAACCACTACTATGGCCTGTTAAGCTCTTTTTTGGATATTAGCTTTAACATCCAATGTGTTATCTATCCTTCTAATATTTGTATCATATTTGATGAACATGCCTTTATCCAAGTCTTTGACAAAATTGCTAAAGGGTACAGGTACAAGTAGATCCTCCTGGGGTATTCCACTGAAGACCCCCTTTTAAGTAGATATTAAAACACTGGTAGCCATACATTGAGTGTGGTCATCCAAGTACTTTGTAATTCATTAAATTGTAGTATGATCCACATTATTCTGTGCTCTTTGGAAGAACAGAATGAAATACTTTATTAAAAGATTTGCTAAGACCTAGGTAAACTATATCTAGATCATTTCCCTTACCTGTCATCTTAGGCCAATATTAATCCTATGATCTGTACATGTTTTATGTCTGTCAGTGTCATATATTGAAGTTTGGAAGCTTCTTGAAGGCAAAGTCCAAGACTGTATACACTATCTTCTAGGGCACTATTCAGAGACAGGTACTACATGATGGATATTTGCATTGGAAACTTCAAAATGGCACTGCTTGCTATCAGTTCAGGACTTTCTTTGCCCAGGTGATCAAGATTCCCATGAAGAGGGGGCTAACCAGAGCCAAAAACCATGAGTATCTCGTAACACTTGCTTAATTTTAATCTAGACTTTAAACTTCTTTGCAGAACTTATAAATTGGATAGAAATCCTTCCTCATACTTTTCTAGTCAAATAAGTGGGTAAGTTAAAAATAATTAATTTCAATTCTCAAGTCCTTGCTTTGATATTTTTCAACCACTACACAAGTTACCCAAGTGGGAGAGTAGCTCTGAGATTAAAAGATTTAATTGGACTAATGACAAGTAGATGCATCCTGGGAGGTTAATAAAGTGCCACAAGAATCAATGGAGTACAGGAAACCAGACTTTGAATAGCTTAATATAGATAAGCAGGAAAAGTTCATTTCCCCCCTTAGCATGAAAGTAATTTATAGTCTAACAGACCTGAATGCTAATCTAAATAAGATCCCACCATGGCCTCCTATTACAGGGCTAACTATGCATCATAGTAGGCTGATAGGTTGTTCTACAAGTTCATTAATCATGCTGTTGGCAAGAAACAAATTAGAAACTCTGTTTCATGGACTAGTTCCTTATTTCACTGACTTACATGTAAAGTATTTCTTAGTGGCATCAGTGATTTCAAAAGTGGGTGTTTTCCTGGATGGTGAGGTACTTAATAATACTCTACCTTTGAGTGAAACCATGGCCCGCCCTACCCCAGGCTATCAGCCTTCAATTAAACAAAGTCAATCCCAACTAAGCAGTATCATGTAACTCTTCAAATTGCCTATAGAAACAGTTTCCAAATGATGTAACGCTGCCATAAATCTCCCAGCAGGTGCCCTGGAACAGGTTTCCATTTCAGATTACTAGAGCTCCGATTTTCCAGGCCCTCCAGCATATACCACTCCATCCCAAATCCCTCTCTCTCATGACCACAGCAAGCTCATCAGGATTTCTTCTCACTATGTCAACACCATCCATGCTTCTCACATTTCTCCTTCTCCTTTGAAGGCTGGGTGATCTCCGAGTCATGATCTCCAAGCCCAGAGGGGTTCACAAGTACTGTGATTCTTGGAAATTTTAGGATTCTACAGTGATATCTGCAAAGGGCGTTATGGATTATACAGTCCAACTCCCTCATTGAACAGATAAGGAAGCCGAGGCCTAGGTAGGTTAGATGATTAACTCAAAGTCACATTGTTCATACAAGGCAGAGACAGAATTCAAACCCATGTCCTCTGACTGGAAATACAGCATTCTTTCCGTTGTATCACCCAGTTTTTTGGTGGTAGAGGCAGCTAGCTTCATTGGCTGCTAGGTGGCACAGTGGATAGAAGACTAGTCATGGCATCAGGAAAACTAATTCAAATTAGACCTCAGACACTTACTAGTTGTATGACCCTGGGCAAGTCACTTAACCCTGTTTGTCTCAGTTTCCTCATCTGTAAAATGAGATAGAGAAGGAAATTGCAAACTACTCCAGTATCTTTGCCAATAAAATCCCAAATAGGGTCAAAAAGAATCAGACACAACTGAAATAACAACCACAACAGAAGAGAAGATATTGAGCCAACCTCTTCTACTTTCTAGGCCTTTGACCTGGCTATAATACCCCTTCCTTCTTTGATTTTTTCCTTCTCTAAACTTCCTTCTTTCCAGCTTTTGTTCACTGTGATGCTAAGAAAGGACCAGAGCAGCCAAAATAAAACTATTTCCTTTTTTTAAAAGCACCCCATGAAATAGGTTTAACTGGACAGATTTTAAGGGTCTCAAATATTTAGAGCTGGAAAGAATCAAAGAATTCATCTGGTCCAGCATTCTGATTTTATAGATGAAGAACCTGTAGCTTACAGGACTTATCTAAGGTCACATATTTAATAACTGGCAAACAGAAGATTTGAGCCCAGGTCCTCTAAATCCAAACCCTACATGCTTTTGATTTTAACACAATTTTAATAAACTTTAAAAGTCAAAATAACATAGATATTACAGGATTTGGTATATGAGTGCCAGATTGGACTTAGAAAGACGATATTTGAAATCTGACTGTGTGACCATGGCAAGTCACTTAACCTCTCTAGCCTCAGTTTCCTCATTTGTAAAATGGGTATAACAATAGTACTTCCCTTGAAGAGTTGTTGTGAGGTCAAATGAGATAATACTTGCAAAGTGCTTTGTGAATCTTAAAGCCCTATGTTAGAGATAGCTATCATCATCATTAATTTTTAAAGGGAGGTATTTTCTTAGCCATATTTTAAAGTTCATTAATTATGCTGTTGGCAAGAAACAAATTAGAATCTCTGTTCCATGGACTAGTTCCTTATTTCACTGATTTACATGTAAAGTATTTCTTAGTGGCATCAGTGATCAGTCTACCTTTCCTGTTTCTGATATCTGCTATTTTCTCAAGTCAGCAGGTAACATATTCTCTCTGGACTTCTCATCAAAATTCATAAATGAGAAACAACAATGGATAATCAAGAAGTTCAAAATGGACGATATAAACAAGGAGGTTTCTCCAACCAAAAGGATGATTTCTTATTTTAATTAAAGAGTGTCTTTTAAATACTGGAAACAATAGCACACCATGATGTAGTGGTAGGCCCATAAGCTCAGCTTCCTGGCTATAGTAATTTACAATAAAATGGCTTGAGAAAATCTCTCAAGGCACCACACCCAAGGCAAAACTCTCTTGACTTGTTCTTCAAGAAAGATAATATGGCTGTTTGTCTTTGTTTCTCTGTCAAGAGTCTTGCCCAGGGTCATTCAGCTAGTAAGAATTTCAGGCAGGATTAGAAATAAGGTTTTCCATAGTTCAAGTCCAATGTTCGGTCCACTCAACTTGATTCATTTGTCCTTTTGCAACTCAAATGATACAGAGAAGGCTAGTTACATATACATAACATAAATAATATAATGTAACATAATTAATATAATATAGTATAAGGTGATATGATATGATTAATATAATACAAAACAGTATAATATAGTACAGTACAATATAGTATTTAGTATAGCACAGCACAGCACAGTAAAACACAACACGACATAACATAACATGACATGACGTGATATAACGTAACATAACATAATGTAATATAACATATTTCAGAGGCCCTTGTCATAGATCCTACTGGTTTTTCCTGAAGAGAAGTACCCTTTCAATAGGCATAGAGAAGGATAGTGTGATAAGAACAATAACCTCAAGGATACCTGCTATCTAGGATAATTGTTTTTTCCTAAAAAGCAAGGAAGTCCTAGGGGCTTCTTTGATTCAGGGGACTAGGGCTCTAACCATTGATACGGCTTACGAGATGCTTAAAGTCTTGCCACATAAGTCAGCTCCTTTTTCCCTTAAAGGCAGAGATGTTGTCTCAAAGACTTGACTGGTCCATGGAACTAGAGCTTAAAATCCAGGAAGATTCATTGCCCCTTAGTTTTGATGGCTGCTGTGAGAAAAAACACAGCCTTCTAATCTAATACTTTCTGACCAGATATATCTTTATATAGAAGATGGGGGGGAGGGTCATTATATCTATCTGAACCAGTATATATCTTTTTCATACTATTATAGTACCTTTCTCTGGGCTATTTCCCCAATTCTCATTCACACTGGAGATCCAGGTCCTCTCAGAAAATGGAATCCTACAACTGTTGGACTTTGAAGGGTACCCCTGAGGGTAGAGTTTCTAGTAATACTGCTCATGAGCCTTCAACAATATTCCATTGTCCATGAGTCAGACTTAATTAGCTTTTAGAAAGAATATTTACCAAACAGGCAGTAAAAATGGTTGGTATCAAAAAAAATCTCCTCTAAACCTGGGGTCAGAGTTCAAATCCAGCCTCAGACACTTGCTAGTTATGTGACCCTGGCAAGTCACTTAAACCTGTTTATCTCGGTTTCCTCATCTGTATAATAAGCTAGAGAAGAAAATGGTAAACTGCTCTAGTATCTTTGCCAAGAAAATCTCAAATGAGGACACAGAATCAGACATGACTGAAACAACTGAACAACAAACCTGGGTTGCCCTCTTGTACAACTACATATAATCAAGGAAGGTTGGACTTATGGCACTAGTGAGGCACCTGTACAGATAATACATTTGGCCAAATGGTAAACTCACTATTCCTGGTTATTAGAAAACATTTCTTCAGTTCTTAAGCAGCATTCTTCTCTGGTATAAGGTATCATATGTTCCTTGGAGCTACTTCCTTGTTAGACACCTTGTCTACTTACTGACCTTTTCTCTTCTGTGACATGGTGGATGGATGGATGGATTGGAGGAGTGTAACACTCTATCAGGGTTCACTCTCTTCCCTCCTTCCTGATTTCTGGTACAGGTGTAAGGGCCTGCCTCATCAAGTTGCACATGAGCCTGTAGTCCTCCACCACTTGACTGGCCTCCTGCTGAACTGAGTTCATTACTGGAAAAACTGCTGTTTCTGTATAAGAAGTGTGACTTCATTTTCTTAACCAGTAACAAGAGATTCCTGTATGGTATCATCTGCCTTTCATCCAATAGCCAAAAGTATTATTTTCCTTTAAAAATGTTCAGGGGCTTATCCAAATATTGCATTATTGGAGAACCATTATCCTCCGTGCATAGCTTTCTCTGTTGATTTATTGATTCATTTGGGGTGAACCACCAGACTATACTGAATTCTATCTGACCTGAAATACAAGGCTATATACACTAACTTCAGGGGGCTCCAGTATTTGTCTTTCTTTATTCCTGCCATATCCCTTAAAGATAGTATAGTTCTGAAGAATCTTCTTTGTTCCTATCACAGTATAAACACGATAAAAATTTAGCCCCAAATTTCTAGGTTTCTCTTTTCTCCTGTGTCTAAATTTTAATAATTCAACTCAGCTCTAGCCTTTTCATTAGAATATTTCCAAATCATCTATTCTATAAAATATTCATTAAATGATAACAATGAATGGAGGGAAATCCCAAAAAGGTCTCCTCTTTTTCAACTTCCCTTTCCAATGTTTGTCTCAACAAGTACTGCTGTACCATCACAGATGCTGTTAATATTCTCACTTCTTTTATCTAAACACCTTCTGCCTTTTGCTTTTGCTTCATATATAAAGAAACTCTAGATCTTTCATAAAGGCTTATATTGTATGATACAGGGGGCATGGAGGAAGCCAGAGGTTAGTTGCAAATACACAAAATTTAAATTTGAGCAGAGTTAAATCTCTGTCCAAATGTTAGGAATTTACTACACTGACTTAGTATAATGATATTGACAACTGCAAAAAAGCAGAGAAAGAGATTACATGAGACTGAGACTCCAATACTAAATGTGATAGAATGATTGTAAAGAGGAATGGCTAATTAAATCATCAGAGAGGAGGGAAATAGGAAGGAAAGGGAAGGAACTAAATATCACACCCTTAACCACCACCCCAGGGAGGAGACTGACAAGGCCTGAAAAGGATTCTGCTCTTCCACTTTTCAAAAAAGAGGAAGGAGAATAAATGATCGAATACTGGCTAGGCAACTCCTCCCTCCACAGCAACACTACCAGTGTTACATATGCATGTATGTGTATGTGTATTATTTGTGCCCTCAACAGCAAATTTACTTACAGTAAGTAAAATTCAAACTAACTAAATTAAATCAGTCTAGCTCAATGGAAACAGTTCATACCTTTTAGATGGCAAAATTACCTGGTTTATTCTGGAACTCATTATATATTATATAAGCAAAGTGGGATAGGGACACAGAAAAAAATATTATGTTTAATGAAAAAAAATTAGCCTGAAATGAAGGGATATAATTAACTACTCTCACACTACTTTTGTTCAGTTGAGTGGAAAGCACACATGCACAGTGACTCTTTTCAGAATGTACATTATTTCTGAAAACAAGCTGTCCTAAGAAGTGAAATAATCTATGAAAATAATTCATTAGCACTTCCTGCTTTGTTAAGGTAACTTCACCATCTAAGAAATCAGAAGTAGTCATAGAACCGTAGATATAAAGCTGGAAAAGGTCATAAACTTTACCTCCATCTTGCAGGTGAAGAAAAATGAGGCCCCTCCCAAAAAAGTGACTTGCCCACATTCACAGCAATAAAAGAAGACAGGAAGGTCCAGGTTAAAGTCTGCATTCTGTCATTTACTAGCTATGTGACTTTGAGCATTTCCCTTAATCTTTTTTAAAACTAATTTATTCATCTGTAAAATCCTACTTATACTCCCTGACTCACAGTTGTTGTGAATAAAGCTCTTTGCAAAGTAATAATTACTGATATAACAACACAATATGCTGCTCAACCCAGGGAGACTGGAGCGCTCATCATCATTCTCTTCATTAAAGGATTCCTCTCAGCTCTGCACTCCTGCATGCATGGGTGGATAGAATTCAGACCTAAGAGAGTTCAGCTCCTCAGGAGAATTGGCAAGTTCTTCCCTCAGATCTCAGACTCTTTACATCCGTACCCTACATCCCCAAGGAAAAATCACTTTGAGTTTAGCTTTGCTTTGGGTGAAGTGTCTATCCAAAGTAGAAAACAGCAAAATACTCAACATACAGGGTAAGTTAGGTATGGAGAAAAGCTATTTATTTCCTCTACTGAAAAGAAATGCCAACCACAAGTGCATATTGACAAAAACAAAACAAAACATACAAATGGCAGCAGCAACACTATTATTCTTGTATTTTCCTGGGAGATAGTCTCCAACATCAGAACATGAAGCAGTTCGTGAGAATGCTGAATAAGCATTTTATGTTTCACCTTAGTTCTGCACTATATAAACAATTCTTTCCAGATCCATGTCTTCTGGTAAGCCAGGGCAGAAGTTGGGTACATCCCACTGCCCGCTGATATTTCTCTAAGAGTTGCAGGACCCTCTTCCTTCTGCCAGTCAGACTGAAGGAACTATATAACCTCTCAAACTCACAAAGTTGTCTTGAAGACTAGGAGTGTCCATCTCAGAACTGCTGTTTAGTCATCTTTACTCAGGAAAGAAACAAAACAGAAAAAGCAATCAAAGAAATATCTAGGTTCAGGCTTGCCTAGACAGAATATAAATGTTATATTCAAGGTGTTTGAGATAGCCATGCTGTTGGCATTGAGGAAAGGCATGAGTCTCCTCCCCTACCTATCCAGGTCAAATTTAGGAGATTCTTGATATACATGGATGATGGGAAGAGAAACAGAGATCGTCATTCCTTTTAAGGTTCACTGAATCAGTTACTGTTCAGTCATTTCAGTCATGTCTCACCCTTTATGACCCTATTTGGGGTTTTCTTGGTAGAGATACTGAATGGGTTTACCATTTCCTTCTTCAGTTCATTTTACAGATGAGGAAACTGAATCAAACAGGGTTAAGTGACTTGCCCAAGGTCATGCAGGTAGGAAGTAGATGAGGCTATATTTGAACTCGTGTCTACCTAACTCCAGGCCCAACACTCTATCCGTTGCATGACTTAACTGCCCACTGAATTAGTAGCTCTTCCCAATTAGTGTCAGAGGATTACTCCATCATCAAAGAACCTTTCAGTATTGAGCTATACTGTCCCCAGAAGTTACCCAAGAAATTTAGGGCTTGCTCCATGGGGAGACACCTTTGATGCCATATCCATGCATGATCTGTGATTGAGATTTGGAAAAAGCTTGTAACATATTGTTGCATTTGATATCTTACGATAATCCTGTGACTAGTAGATAATGTCACTCTTAATAGAGAAGAAAGCCAAGGGGGCGGGGGAGAGGGGTTAAGTGATTTACTGAAGGCAATGTCAACAGTAATAATAGTAAATATTGATTAAGCACTTTAAGGTTTGCAAAGTATTTTACATGTTATCTCACAATATCCTGTGAAGTAGAAACTGGCATTATCCTCATTGTATAAATGAGGAAACAGACTGAAAGAAATTAAATGACTTGCCCAGGGTCACAAAGCTAATGTATAAGATGGGATTTAAGCTCAGATCTTTCTGATACCAAGGTCATGGATCTATATGATACAACCTAACTGTTTCGAGATCACACAGTTGTATGGATCAGGGCTCAGACTCGAATTCAGGCTCAGGTTTATTGATAAATGTTTAATAATCAGCTCCCTGGGGTGGGGAAAAAGGAGAAAGACTGTACCTAAGTCATAATTCTAAGGTTATTTGCATTACTAACTTTTTCTCCAACACTTTATTAAGCCTAGACAATCGGGAATAACAACAAAAATAAATCAAACCCTAATTTGCCGCATTTGCCTATTTCTAAGGTGAAAATGTTCACACTGAAAGTTAAACAATCAGTTCTCTCAAGCTAGTTCCAGCATACTCCTGAAATCAAGTCTTTGAACTGCAAGTCTGGTATTCCTTTCACTATATGACATCACCCAGTCATACTAAAAATTGCAAACGCCCCAATTCATCTCAGCCTCCACCATCTTCCTCAAAGTCTTTCCGATAGTGCCACCAAACCAGTGACGTAGCAACGCAGGAAATGTTCACTCTTCAAATGATCCCTTTGCTCTGCTCCACATACTCCATCTCTGCATCCAACACTTTTCCATGCATGACATGTCCTAGATCTATCTTTGTCCTTTAGCCAATGTCTTATTGTCATCTTTTGTTTGTATCATCACAACCTGCTCCTTTCTATACCTTTCCCGGTATTCAACAGGACGCTAGCTGGGCTAATTCTCAGGCCAAAGATATTAGTTTCTGTTCCAAAGATAATCTCTCCAAAACATCAGGAAAAAAATGCTAACAATTTCCCAAGATAAAAATTCCAGGAAGAACAACACACACACACACACACACACACACACACACGACTAAAAGACTAAAAGAAAGGCAAAGGACTGCCTTTCTCAAAGTTGAGAAGGAACCTATAGAGTGACTTGAGACACTCCTTACTGAAACAATATGATCAGCACAGATGATGAATTATAGAGGCCTAATTGCAGTAAATGGTGTTTACACTGTGCCTTTATTTTTGTTAAATTAGTCTTATTTTCCTTTGGCAGTCTATTTGCAATCAACTGTTTATGGCTTTTAACAAATAGTTGCTGAAAAAAGACAGATTATGCCAGGCACCCACATTAGGGGAAAAATGCTCATTTGATCCAAGCTTTTAATCTTCAAGCAATTAAACCTGTGAGGATCTTTCCAATATGATTTTCATGTTGGTAGAGGCTACTGTTGTTCTTTTCCTTTTGATTTTTGTAGAAATTGTGGCAACCAGTAGGTTACATCTATCAACCAATCAACAAACATTTATTCAATACCTCTTCTACATAGGTACTAAGATAGGAACTGGGATATAGAGATAGAAATATACCTGCTCCTTGGGAATTTACATTCTAACATTACAGAAACATTCCCAATATTCAAGTGCAGTTGAGATTTGTACATATTTGAAGCATATGAAAGAGGCAGGAGCTTTTGACTCGTCAAATGGCAAAAGAATAAAAGGAGGGGGGGTAGCTAGGTAGTACAATAGTTAGAGCCAGGAAGACCTGAATTCAGATCTGGCCACTGTGTGACCCTGGGCAAGTCACTTAACTCCATTTGCTTCAATTTCCTCATCTGTCAAATGAGCTGAAGAAGGGAAATGGCAAACCATCTTTGCTGAGAAAACCCCAAATTAGGTCATAAAGAGTTGGACATGATTGAAATGACTGAACAACAGTAACAAAATGGAAAAAAATGAGTTATAATCACGAAATCATACATTTTGGAATTGGAAAGGACTACAGAAGCCATCTTGTCTAGCACAAGCTGGAAAAGACTCCCAACCACAACATTCCAGATAAGTGAATATGGAAGGATTGGAGATGGGCAGTCTATCCCGCTATACCTTGAGGCAATTCATCACATTTTGGGACGACTCTAATTGTTAGGAAACTTTTTCTTATATCAGGACTAAATTTCCCACTGCAGTTGTTGCCTTTTTTACTCTGGTTCTTCCCTCTGGAAACAAAAAGAATAAATCTAATCTTTTCTTCTACTTGATGACTTCTCAAATATTTGACTATAGTTGTTGTGTTCCTACTTCTCTACTTCATATTCCCTTCCCCAAGAATAACATCCCTAGTTCTTTCAACCAATTCTCATAATAGGGTGTGGAGTCAAGACCCTGCACTATCTTGGTTACTCTCCACCTGGACACTTTCCAGGTTATCAGTCGGTCATTAAATATTTATTAAACACCAGCTATGTACCAGGCATTCTCGCTGAGTGTAATGTCATTCTTAAATCATGACACTCAGTAGTGAACACAATACTTCAAATATATTCTCATCAGGGCAGAGTATAGTAGGACTAATCAAATAGACTAGGAGAAAATCTGCCAAAGAAATTAAATCAATTGAGCTCTACAAATACCTATATGGAGCCCTGGATAGAGCCCCCCCAAGATCTTGAGTCAGAAGAACTGAATTCAAATCCAGTCTTAAATACCAGCCATGTGTCCCTGGACAAATCACTTAATTCTGTTTGCCTCAGTTTTCCTCATCTGTAAAATGAGCTGGAGAAGGAAATGGCAAACCACTCCAGTACCTTTGCCAAGAAAATCCCAAATGGGGTCATGAAGGGTCAGTCACAACTGAAACTACTGAACAGCAAAACAAGTAAATCTACATTTACCCACTGGAATGTGAGCTCCTTAAGGTTTTGTGCCCTCGTATATGGTCAATTTTCATAAAGCTGCCATGCGTAGCTGAGAAAGGTATTAATTCCTTTCTAGTGTCATTTAGTAATGACTAGAACCTATCATATTTAACTTTTCTAAAATACTGTTCCAATTCTTAACTTCTTTCTTATTCTTATTAGTTTTATCTAGTTCTGAAAGGGGCACATGGAGGTCCCCAGCTATTACAGTTTTGTATTCTATATCTCTCTTCATTTCAATTGACTTTTCCTTTAATAACATATACTATGCCACTTGGTTTATTATTAGCTATTGATATTATTTCACCCTGTGAAATAACATATAATGTAGTTTTCTTGTGTATTTCTTGCAACTAATTCCTTTTTTTTTTTTACTGCTTTTGTCTCATCAGAGATGAGACACAGTAGTTTCTGTTTAAATTCCATTTTGCTTTTTTTTGGGGGGGGGATTGGGAGTGGGAGGAAGCAATCAGGGCTAAATGACTTTCCCAGGATCATACAGCTAGCAAGTATCTAAGGCTGGATTTTAATTCAGATCCTCCTGACTCCAGGGTTATTGCTCTACCTACCTTGCCACCTACTTTCCCCTTAAACCCCACATTCAACTCTGTGTGAAAGCTAATGTTTCAAGGTAGATTCTCATAAACAACATTAATACCATAACTTAAATTCACTAAACAACAATAATCCTCAAAAAGGTGGTCCCAATGTCCTCTTAATTCCCAAATCCATTAACCTTGAGTTAGAGCATTCCTTGTGTGTTGTACAGAATTTGACAGCACCTTTCTGGATATTAACTCCTCCTTTGGCTCCTAAGAGGTACTTTACAGATTATGTTCCCACCTCTCTAGACATTCCTTTTGTCTCATTGTGTGGCTCTCTACACCTTTTGCCAAGAAAATCCCAAATGGGGTCATGAAGAGTCAGACACTCCTGAAAAAGGACTGAACAACAACCAAAAAATGCAGATGACTTCCAGTCCTAATATAATATATTTCCTGAGCTATAATCATCACCAATTGCCTATTGAATATTTCCATCTGAATGGACTCTAGGCATCTCCCATCTGACACATGAGAAAAAGATTTTATCTTTTCCCCAAGGCTAAACTCTCTAGCCAGCCTCCCTATGGCTATCAAAGAGTCACCGTCTTTCCAGTCACAAAAGTTCAGAGTCAGTCCTAGATTCCTCAGTCTCCCTCACCATACTTATCCAGTCACTTGCCAAATCTTGCCATTTCTACCTCCCCAACATCTCTGACATCTCTTTCTTTTCCCCATTCACATAGCCACCACTATATTTCAGGCCCTAACCATCTTGTGGCTGGGTCTTTGCTGTAGATTTTTAATTGGTTTGTCTCTGATCTCTCCCCTGTTCAATTTATCCTCCACACAGCTTCAAAAATAATATTCCTAAAGCATAAATCAGAGAATGCCACTCCCTTGCTCAACAGTGGCCCTCTGTTACCTCTTGGACCAAATATAAACTTGTTTGTTTACCTTTTAAAGCACTTCATAATCTAACTACAATCTACTTGTGATAAATCAAGAAACAAGTGTTTATCAAGCTACTACATGCCGATGTCTATGCTAGATGCCAGATACACGAAGAAAAAAATAAAAAATCCCCTCTCACAAAAAAAAATGTGTCTTATCAAGAGGTACAACATGTACTTACATAAGTATATTCAAAATAAATACAAGGTAATTTTTGTGAGGGAGGAGTTAGCAGGTGAGGAAAGAGATCAAGAAAGTTCTCATAGCAATTTAGAAACATGCCCAAAGGGCTCTAAAGCCATGCATACCCTTTAACTGAGCAATACCACTACTAGATGTATATCCCAAAAAGATTTAAAAAATAAAAAGGAAAAGGACTTATATATACAAAAATATTGATGGCAGCTCTTTTAACGGTGGCAAAGAATCGGAAATTGAGGGAATGTCCATCAGTTGGGAAATGGCCGAATAAATGGCTCTGTATGATTGCAATTGAATACTACTGTGCTATAAGAAAGGGTGACTAGGATGGTTTCAGAAAAGCCTGGGAAGACTTATATGAACTGATGCAAAGTGCAATGAACAGAATCAGGAGAACATTGTACATTGTGAATGACTTAGCTATTATCAACATTACAATGATACAAGATAGTTCTGAAGAATTTATGATGAAAAATGCCACCTGTCTCCAGAGAAAGAACTGAAGGAGTCTGAATCTAGATTGAAGCATATTTTTTCTTTTTTTCTTGTCTATTTTTTTGTCTGTGTTTTCTTTCACAACATGACTAACATGGAAATAAGTTTTGCATGACTGCATATAATCTATATCAAATTGCTGGCTTTCTCAATGAGAGCAGTAGGAAGGGAGAAAAAGAATTTGGAAGTCTAAATGAATGCTAAATGTTAAAATTGTTTTTATAGGTATTGGAGAAAAAATATTAAAATTTTTAAAAAGTCCTCATAGCCTTCAAGTTCAGCTTGGAAGGAAATTCAAGATTCTAAGAGGCAGAGGTACGAAGGAGATTATTTCTGGTATAGTCTACAAAAAAAAGGCATGAAAGTGGGAAATGGAGAGTCATATACAAGGAACAAGACAGCCAGTTTCCCTGGACTATAGAGCACATGAAGGGAAGTAATGCATATAAGCCAGCAAAGGTAAGTTGTTAAGGGCTTTAAACGACAAAATTAGGATTTTGCGCTTAAGCCTAGAAGTACTAAGGAGCAACTGGTATTTATCTGAACATGAACGGAAAGATCTCTACATACTAAAAGTTTAGAGGGAAAGCCCTGTAATATCATGAGTATAGTGAATTCCTTGTATGAAAACTCCATTTACCAATTCAAGCCAGTAACTCATCTGTTACTTACATTTTTAGTGATTTGTTTGAGTACATTTAAAAGTTAAGTGACTTCACAGAAGAATACCAGAGGCAAGATTTGAATTCATCTCTTTCTGACTCTTAACACTCTTCCATGACCTCCTATAAATTCTCCAGAAAGAACACCACCAAAATGCTGGAAGACTTCTTCCAGGTGGGTGAGTGTCCATATAACTCTTAGCTACCCTGAGTCTTTTCTACAGGACCAGCCTGCCTCCTTTTCTGATTGAACATTTATTTTCTTGATTATACCTACTCCATACAAGGTGAAGGCTGGCAATATACAATAGCCTGCTGACACCCACAATGAATCTGCTTTTCTTTGGATCTGAGGAACTGAGGATGTTGATGTTTCTTTGTTAGTGAGCACTTTAGAATCAATGAAAATCAAGCCCAATCTCCCAAAAGCAATCCAGTTCGCCATTCTCCTAGACCATTCTAGACTTACTGTAATGTTTGTCCAAGCAATCAATCAAGCAAGCAGACATGTGTGCTATGTTTCATGTGGCTTCATCTGCTTGCCAAACTTTAGAAGATAGCTTAATCACAATTCATTTGAGTATCAGCCTCCCAGTAAAGTCTAACAGGAGTCCTAGGTTCCTGCATCATATTTTAAGTGATTGTCAAGGATGCATGTGAGTCCTTTGTGTTCTAAGTATTTCTTCTGTGATAGAAGAAATAAACAGCTATATTTAATTCGTTCATTAAGTATCATTCTTGAAGGAACCGTGTTAATCCTTTTGTGATTAACCCTACATATGAGTCATTCCTAAGGTTTATTTAAGAAATTTTCCCTCATTCAAATAATGACACTATTTGTATTTGTGATACATGACACTTTTTGTATTTGTGATACACCTTAATCAGAGGGTCAGATGTGAACAGGAAGGATGATGGTTCAGTGAGTTGATTAGCCAAGGAGCTAGTCATACCTGCTGGTTTTGTGTAACTATCATATGTTAAAGACAAACCTTTAAAATCTTTTTGTTCAGGCTTGCCTTGCTCTTTGGAACAGAAGCTGAGAATTTCTGATCTAGAACAGATCTGAAAATGTATACTGTCCTTCAAATGATTATTAGCTAAACCCAAAAAATAATTGTTTAATTAAAAAGGAACAACACAAGAAGAGCAGAAAAGAAAAAGAATATTAAAAGATGTGGATGTTACTGAATGTAATCTGTGAAAATTCATGATGTTGGGAAGAAGAAACACCAGTAGTATAATAAGAGACATAATAAATTGGTTTTGTGTCATTGCAAAAAAGATATTTTAAACTACTTTCCCCTACAACTTTTTTATTGCTCCAGAAAATAGTTTACATGAAAAAGGCTATATGGACCTGTAAATTGCATGTGGAAATACTTGAAATAAAAAAATCCCTTGCAAATCAAAATTAAGAGATTGCTATTACTTGCATTATTCACGTAAAATTTTTGAGCTCACAGCATGGAGTCCTCTTTAGCATCAAGGCCCCCTGCTGAGGGATTTAGATGGTCTGAATTCAATCCTAGGGAAGTTTTGTCTCACATAGGAAAATCAGGCTTTTATCAAACCATCTTGCTCACTACTCTCTGCACCCAGAGTAGAACTTTAGGGAAAATCTTTCTTTTTTTAAAATGTTAACATTTTTATTTAAAGTTTTGAATTCCAACGACTTTCCTTCCTTCCTTTCTCCCCTCCCTCTCCCTGATTCAGTAAGCAATCAGATATAGGTTGTACAAGTGCAATTATGTAAAGCTTTTCCATATTAATTACTTTCTACAGGAAACTTGAACAAAAAGAAAAAATTAAATTAAGTGAAAAAATAGCATACTTCAGTCTGTACTCAGTCAATATCAGTTCTTTCTCTGGAGTTGGATTGCTTACTTCATCACTAGTCCTTTGGGATTGTCTTGGATCATTGTATTTCTGAGAATAGCAACATCATTTATAGCTCTTCATCAAACAACATTGCTGTTATTATCTAAAAATGTTTCCCTGGTTCTGTTAACTTCATTATGCATCAGTTCATGTAAGTCTTTCCAGGTTTTTCTGAAATCATCCTACTTGTCATTTTTTATAGAACAATAGTATTCCATTACAATCATATCCCACAGCTTATTTAGCCATTCCCCAATTGATGGGTATCCCTTTGATTTCCAATTCTTAGTTCTCAGAAAAAGAACTGCTATAAATATTTTTGTACAAATAGGTCCTTTTCTCTTTTTTGGATGTCTTTGGGATATTGACCTAGCAGTGGTATTGCTGGATCAAAGGGCCCTTTGGGTATAGGGGAAAATCTTTTAAACAAAGCTTAGGAATGGTTTATATATAGGGTCCCCTTCAGAAGGATTGACAGGATCCCTTTGAGGATAATACTCAAGAAATAAAGTAAATGTGGCTGTTTTTTCTACCACAAAAGAAATACTTAGAATACAAAAGATTCACAAGACAGAGTGATCCAGGGTTCCTATTATACTTTCTAGGGAGACTGATACTTAAAACAAAACATGAAATACTTTGTAGGACTGCTAAACAGACATCTCCCCTGTTACCTCAGCTCTCCACCCCTGGAAGAGCTACTCCATAAAGGTTAATATCCTGGGTAAAGCCAGGAATGGATCAGATTCATTCTCTGGGGGTTGTCATCAAATTGCTATCAAGATTACCTCCTACTGGGCAATGAGCACTCAGAGCTAGTGGTGCTCAATCTCTCTCAAATTCCTGAGGTTGCCAACTCCCATTGACAAGGGTAATAAGTACTTTTTTCTTGGTGAGCAATAATTATTATGTAGAAGACCTGAGGATCCCTTAACTAAACAGGGCAACAGATAATCTGGGTATTAGTAGTAAGTGTACTGGACCTGATGTCAGAACACCTAGGTTCACCTCCCATCTCTGACACTTATTAGCTATGTGAACTTGGACAAATCACTTCATCTTCCAATGCCTAAAATCACAGGCTTGGACTAGATATTCTCTAAGGTCTCTTTCAACTTCAGATACCATAATATACATTCGCTACTTGCCTTACTAATGCGAAACTGTTCAACCTCATAGAGTAGTATGACTAATCAGGAATCTTACTGTTTAACCCATTTCATCTATGAGACAAAAGTATTGAGATGTCAAATCCATATGCTCATTAGCTATGAAGCTAACTGTGGTTTCAGAACTTCATGAAAAAGAGTATAAAGGTATATTAGAAAAAGGAAGACTTCCCAAGTTATAGTAACTAGTTGGCTAATTGTGGATCAGACAGTGTCTTAAAAAAAAATGTACAAGCTTAAAATAGTTCTATGTTGGTTCAACGTTCATTCTAAACTATTAAATGACACATACATCAGAAGGGTTTTGGCTGGGGGAGTGGATTGAACTATTTTTTTCCTCTGTTGACAGGTATAGTATTTTTTCTGAAGAGCTCTTTCATTATCCAGATGGATTACAAGGATGAAAATAGGAACTAGCTCTAAAACAGATGTTTCCTTAGCTGAAAGAATTTACCACCACCCCTAACTTTAAGTGGTCCAGGACCTTATTAAAGAGTAGGTCCTCAGATGATTTAGGTGACTTAGATGAAAGCATAATTAGCAGGTTTCTGAATTAAAAAGAAAAAAAAACAATATAAAGGTAGGAGGGAGAAGCATTGAAAAGATTTGGTTATTTGTATAGTACTTTAAGGGTCACAAAGTACTTGACATATATTATCTCACTTAATCTGTGAGAAAAGTGCTATGGGTATTACTATACCCATTTTATACAAGAACAAACTAAGACTTAAAGAGATTGGATAACTTGCCTATGGTCATACAGGTAATTAAGCCCAGAAGAAGGATTCACGTACAGAACTCCATTGATCTTAGTTCCAGCAGCGGGGAGGATGGACCCAAGAAGAATTATGAGAGCCTGAAGTGAGACTAAAGCTATGTGAGTGATCTCTGATCATTCACTATCTATTGGAAATTTCAGGGGTAGTTAGGTGAAGCAGAGGATAGAGAACTGGGCTTTGAAACAGAAAGAACCATTTTCCTGAATTCAAATCCAGCTACTAGCTGTGTGATCCTGGGCAAGTCACTTAACCCTGTTTGCCTCAGTTTCCACATCTGTAAAATGAACTGGAGAAGAGAATGACAAAACACTCCAATATCTTTGCCAAGAAAACCCCCAATGGCATGATGAAGAGTCAGACATGACTGAAATGACTCAATGGCAACAAAAATTGGAAATTTCCTAATAGACATCCTGTAAGTATCTCCAACTCAACTTGTCCAATATAGAACTCATCTTTCCCACAAAACCCACCTTTCTTTCTAACCTCTCTGTCTTTGTCAGGGGCAGCACCATCATTTTAGTCACACAGGTCCACAACCTAGTCTTCATTCTGCCTCATCCCTCACATCCCATCAGTTACTAAGTCTTATCAACTCTACCTCAGCAACATCTATGCTATCTATCCTTTTTCTCTCCTTTCACATGGCTATTACTGTAGTTGGTCCCCATAACCATGTGCATGGCTTACTGGGATAACCTTTCAATTGATCTCCCTACCACAAAATGCCAAAGTGATATTCCTGAAACATAGATCTGTTCACAGCATGGCCCTGTTCAAGGCACCCTATTGCTCTGAAGATAAATTATAAATGGATACATTTGTCATCATTTGCCATTTAAAGCATTTCACAGTATTTCTGCCATCCTTTTAGACTTATTATATGTTACTTCTCATCATGCACTACTCTATGGTCCAACCAAACTGGCTTACTTGCTGCCCTTTCCACAAGGCATTCCATCTCCCATTTCTGTGACTTTACACTTGCTGTGCCCCATCTTAAACACAACCTCCTATACAAAGATTTTCCTAAGCTCCTCCCCCCACTGTAGCTAGAGCCTCCTCTCCTGAAATTACGTTTATTGACTTTACCTATATTTTGTATCTACTCATACGTACCCACACTCCCCACCAATAGAATATAAGCTCCTTGAGGACAGGAACTATTTCTTTTTTTTTCTTTGTCTCTCTAGCATCCAGCATATTCCCTTGCTCATAGTAAGCACTTAATAAATGCTTGTTCATTGACCGATGTATGGGTGTGATGTTGTGCAGGGAGGATGGGCAACGCTTGACAAGTATATCTAAATACAGGGGTTGAAGGCAAGAGAGGATTCATGTTTTCTACTCCAAGATTGAAATTATGGGAACTGGAAAGATAATTCATCAATGGAAATTCAGGAATTTGGAGGAGGGGTGTGTTTGGGGGAAAATGAGTTCCATTTTGAGGTGTATTGAGTTTAAGATACCAAAGGGAAATTCAGATTAGGATACACCAGAGGAAGCTGGTAACACAATACTGGAATACAAGAGAGATTTGGCAGAGGGAAAGAGACATATACAGATATAGATATGTGTGTATGTATACACATATATAGGTACATATATAAATATACAGGTAAACACACACATGTGTGTGCATATATACATACATGTGTGGGTATACACATATGTGTGTATATATGTATATAAAATCTGCATGGAGAGGATCACTGAAGCCATGGGAGCTGACGAACTTATCAAAGCAGATGAAAAGGAAAGGAAGAGGAGGGGAAGTGGAAGGGAAGGGAAACCTGAAAGAACATGGCATGCTAGTGCTGATTCGCTCACAAGCCAGAGATAGTACATGGATATAGGCAGTAAGCAAACTAGTTGTAAGTTGGGCATATGGAGTGGGAAAAGATAGTCTTCACCTAAGCCTTTCTGATTCTTATTTTCTCCTTCTTTCAAGCGCTATAGGCAGTAAGTCAGATCATAGGAAGTGAAGGTAAGGAGGAATCATTCTGTTTCATGGGACATTATCTCCATTTCTACATGAAGGGAATGAGTAGACTAGTCTTTGGATGAATTCAGACACTACTCTAAACATAGAACCTTAAAATATAAAACTGACAGACTCATCTTATATTTGTTAGAGGAATATACCATGTGGTTTTTATCCCCTACTCCACATAACACAAGTTCACAGATATTTCATGATATACATCTCTACATTAGAGTAAAAGTTATATGCATGGTTCTATATCATGCACTGCCTGTACATATCTGACACTTTGGTACAATGGAGGGAGAACTGAATTTGGAGTCTGAAGAACTGGATTGAATACCAGCTCTGCTTCTCACTACTTCTCACTCACTACTCACTCACTTCTCATTACCTGTGTAACTTTGGGCAAGTCACTTAACCTCACAAGGACCTTATTAAGGGGTTTGAACTCAATGGAGTCTAGGGTGCCTTTCAGCTCAGTCTAATCCATGATCCATGATAAGATTTCTTAAATTCAAAAAGCAAGTGATCATCAAATCTAATATTCATGATCTCTCAGGTCCAAGCAGACCATAAAAAGACCCATTGCACTGGAAATCTCTCATAAACAAAAAAAAGTTAATTTCTCCCAAGATGAGGTTGTTAAGGGAGAAGGAGGATTAGCATGAAGGAAACACTGGAAAAATACAAGGATCCATCCTTGCAAGATCTAGTTTCTTATTACCTACTCCCTTACAAGGACATATGTTTCTTCTCTGTGAAGCAGGGGGGAAAAGGAATTAAAATTAAGTGATACTTCTGCTTGCAAGGCCTTTTCGCTCCCAGAAGACACTTCAAAAATTGCCCCAAGCCATTGGCTTCATTCCTTCAACTTTCTGAAAGTGAAAGCTGAATGAATGCAAATCGGATGCTTTTCTCACCCTCTGGAGGCCATGGTGCCTCCAGCTCAGAGAAGTGGGTGGAGGTGGATCAAGAGGAAAGGAAAAGGGGTACATTTTAAAAAGCAGTATGCTATGTAATTCAGTGGGAAAAGCATTACTTTGAAAATCATTTGCTGCCTGGCAACAAATGTTATTAAAATATCTGAGAATAAAGTCATTTAGACATCGGCTAAGTTATGTATTATACAAATCCTATGACTATGATTTAGGTCAAGTCAACAAGAATTTAAGAGCCCAATATGTGCCAGGTATTATTCTGATTACTAAGCACTATACACAGTAAGAACATTTTCAGCCATAGCCACTCATCAAGACAATCTAATGAGTGGTTGCAATCTGTATCAGTGGAGGGAGGGAAAGCATGGAGCTCTTAGAATACTGAAGACATATATAAAACAGGGGAACTAATATCCTCATTTACTCTTTACTCAGAAGTAGGAATTCCCTTATGATGTAAACTCCTAATGAGAATGCAAGTTCCTTTTGAGCAGGGATTTTTTCATTCATTCTATTTTATCCCCAGTACCCAACAAAGAGCCTGGCACATTCTTGTTGTTCCCTCGCTTTTCTGTTGTATCCAGCCCTTTGTGACCCAATTTGGAGTTTTCTTGGCAAAAATACTGTAGTGGTTTGCCATTTCCTTTTCCAGCTCATTTTATAGATGAGGAAACTGAGGCAAAAAAGGGTTAAGGATCTTGCCCAGGGTCACACAGACAGTAAGAGTCTGATTCCAGATTTAATAGAGGAAGATGAGTCTACCTGACTCCAGGTTCAGTACTCTATCCATTTCTCCATCTAGCTGCACAACCCCACAAACACTTTCCTATCTCAAACTCCATCTCCCCCACTACATAGTAGGTGCCTGGCAAATGGCTACTAATTGATTGATTGATTCCAGACTACCTCCATTTCCCTCTGAGGTTCATTCCATCAGTCTTCACAGTGTCCAGATAAGTGTAGCTGACTTTTATATGGTTCTTTAGGGTCTGCAAAGCACTTTACATACATCTCATTTGTTACCTACAACATTCCTTCAAAGTAAGTACTAGAAGTGTTTTTTGCCTCATTTTATAAATGAGGAGACTTAAGAGGTCGTGACTTATTCATGATCACACTATAGCAATAAGTATCTGAGTTGGAATCTAAATCTCAGTTTTCTTCACTCCAAGACTCCTCCTTTATCCCTAGAAACAAAAACCATATTGGCACAAGTTCATCAAGGGACCAAAGGAGAAATATTACAGTTGTGTGGTTTGGTTACTGTTATTGTTATAGAGAGTTTTTCCTTCCCTAAGCAAGTGTCAACCTAGAAATGTAATCTTGGTCAATTGAGGTATGAATTTATGAAATGACTAATTAACTTTTCCACTAATGTGTTATTTATATCCAAAAGCAATGAAGGACATTATGTTAAATAGGCCACCAGCACATTCCAATTTTTTTATTACTTACTTAATATAAGATCATGGGATCACATATCCAGAGCTAGAAGAGACCTCAAAGGCCCTCTAGTCCAACTTTCTCATTGTACAGATGAGGAAACTGAGACCCAAGGAAGTTAAGTGACTTGCCTAAGGTCATGCATATAATAAGCATCAGAGATGAGATTTCATGCCTGGTGCTCTGAATCCACTATACCACATAGCCTCATAAGAAAATGTCTGCCTAGAGAGCTAAAGTGACTTGGCAGGTAATAAACATCTCTTGCTTCTCTGTCTTCATTTTCCTTTTTGCCTGGCTATCGGAGGCTAATTTTAATTGTGCCTCTATCCCTTTAAAATGGGGCAAGTCAGTGAGGTTTACCTCCCTCCACCCCCTCCATGAAAGGAATTGCTGGATTATCACAGTCCTTCCCAGGCCACTGGAAAGAGTTAAAAGTGCTGATTTCCAAAGTTAAATGCCAATCTTTTCTCCAATTCAAGATAAATCCATCTTCCTCACCCCCACCCCCACCCTAATCTCTTCCATCATACACGTGGTCACAGGCTACTGTTCGGCTATATTTGTCTCTGGAATTCTAAATGGGCAAGCCACGGGTGGCATACTTAGAACAATGCAAGCAAAGCAGATCAGTACAGCAACACACAACGGTGCCAACCTCTCCTCTACCACCTCTTTTCTGAGAGGGGAGAACTACGTCTCATCACCGTTCTCTGGAGCCAAAATTAAAAATTGTATATAATATGAATTCTGATGTCTTATAGGATTGTTTTCATTTGCATTTCTGTGATCACTGTTCTGCTTATTTCCCAATCACATTATATGTTTTCCCATATTTATCTGACTTTCTCATTTTATCATTTCTTAAGGCACAATGATACTATGTTGTATTTATGAACCACAACTTATTCAGGCATTCCTTAATCAATGAGCACCCACTTTGCTTCCAGTATTTTCCTACTACAAAGAGGGCTGCTCTGATTTATAGAAGACATTTCTTCCTCTTCTTGATTAGACTTAGGCTTGATTCCCCCAGCAGGGGAATCACTGAATCAAAGGGCATGGACTCCTTCGGAATAGTTCTCTCTAAATTTCAAATCAGTTTTCAGAATGGGTTGGACCAAGTTACCGTTTCACCAACATTGTATTAGTGTGACTATCTTCTCCAAGCCCCTGCAGCATGGACTTCACTATCTGTGTCTTTTATTTTCTTTGCAAATTTGCAGAGTGTAGAAGGAAACCTCAGAGTTGTTTTAATTTGCATTTTCTTAGTATCAGTGATCTGCAGAATCTTGGTGTTTCTTTTGACTATATTTCATTTTTATAGAAACATTGTGGGAATATTATTATGCCATAAGAAATGATGAAATAGACAGTTTCAGAGGAAATTGGGAAATTTTCTATGAATTAATGCAGAGTAAAGGGAGCAGATCTAAGAGAAAAATGTATACAATAATAATAGGCTAGAGAAACAGATTTGAAAGACTTCAGAGCTCTGATCAATAGAAAGAATGAAAGAATGAAAATGAAATATGCAACCCATCTGACAAAGAAGTAATGAATTTAAAAACAGAAAGAAAAGTACATTTTCAGAAATGGCCAGTGTGGAAATTTGTTTTGCAGGAAGGACTATGAAACTATGTACCGGAGGAGGGGGGGGGGGGGGCGGGGTGGAGTGGTTTACTTACCAGGGCTATATATTTGTTCAGCAAAAGTAAGAGGATTGTGGGAGGAACAGACCAATTTTCTTTCAAGGAAAAAAATGTTTGTTTTCCCCTGAATGAACTTTCACCTCCTCTAAATAGTTTCTAACAAGAGCTGTCCAATAGTGGAATGGACTACCTTGGGAGGTAATGAATACCCCATCATTAAAAGGTATACAGACAGAGCCTGAACAATCACTTGTCATGATGTTGCAGAAGGTACTCATGCTCAGGCCTCAGGTGGGCCACATGATCTCTGACATCATTTCCAGCTCTGAGATCTATGACTCTGTAGCCTGGGAAGCATGTATCTGGAGTTGATCAGGTACAAAAGAGCAAAAGTATTTTTTATCATCTCAGAGTGCAGGCAGAGGCAGAGCCAGGTTGAGATGGAGAGTGAGTTGGGATCCCAAGTATCCTTCCCATTTCTAGGGCCACCCCCTCACAACTGTAGATGGGAAAGGCATCCCCTCATAAAATAATAATAAATAAAATGACAAGTAAATAATAAATGAATGAATAACATAGATAACAATAAAGGCCAGAATTTAGCCATTCTAATAGTAATGAGCAAGAACCTATTTTCCATCCAAATTAAACTGTTTGGATAGGGCAGTGTGGGGAATTTATTCTTCCCCAAAGGGGAGATCAGTTCCAAATCAACCAGGTCAAAAACTCAAGTCTATTTTCACTTTCCATCTGCCTGTGCACAAATTCCTAATTCATACCCATGAATCCCTTATCAAACATAGATTCTTTTTCATTTTAAATACTGCTTTGAGGTTTTGTTTTTCTATTAAAATTTCCATTGAATTCTTTGCTAATTTACCTGCTTTCTGCTTCTTCCAAACATAAATTGTATTCACACAATTTAATTTCTCGTTCAAATTATTGGGATTTCTTAAAAGATGTCCATATGAGGATAAAACACTCCGTGAATGATGAGGTTGGGATGTATGAAAAAAATAATCATTTTGACATTCACATGAAAGGATAGGGATACTTTGAAGTTACACCAAAGCCAAGAAAAAATTATTCCAGTTGAGTCTGAAATTAATGGAAACATAATAAACTTGAATCTTGTTCATCCTTCATTCTGAAAGAGGCTCAATGACATTACAATAGTGATATCCTGACTTTTACATGAATTAGATTGGGGTGAGCAATCCTGTGAAAAGTCATTAACCTTGCTTTCTCCTCCACTGTCATGAAAGTTCAGTGAGAAGACAAAGGTCAAGATGAGTGATTGCCCAGGATGTAGGGGGTGACCTAATTTAGAAATTAAGGTTTTTTCCAGGTCTCAGGTTGTCTGAGGCAACACCCATTCAATGACTAAAGGCTAGGTAAGAACTGAGACAAAGGATGGCCCAATTTATCAACATAGAGATATATTTCAAGAAATCATTTACAATTTATAGAATCATTTGGTCCCTCTCTTACCTAACACCTTGCATTCCTATTGTCTTTTTATTGTGTGTGTATTGGACAGTGATTATGACTTGACAATGACCATGTGTCTCTTTTGTATGCCCTCAATTTCTACCTAACTTAGTGCTAGGGATGTAGTAACTACTCAATATATTTTTGAACTGAATTAAAAATGAAAGTTCAGTGATATTGATTTTTAATAGATTTTTTTAGATTCAAGGACCAGAAGGAGGACATAATCATAAATTGATGTTCTCCATACACATATTTATAGAATGTATGTGACTATATGCTGTCTTCTTATACTGATTTCTATTCCACATGTGTAAGCCTTGCCTTAAGAAGATATATTATCACCTGTTATGCTCCTGCCCCATTGGTCCTTTCTATCTTACTTGCTGCTACATAAAACTTCTTATATGTGTTGTCTATTAGAATGTGTTTCTTAAAAAGCACAGAATGTCTTATTTTTTTCTCTTTTCCCTAGCACTTTAAGAGCCTAATAAATGATTTTTCTATTCATTGATTCATAATAAAATGCCTTTCTCCTCTTTTCTTTCCAGTATCTTTCTCCAAGCCTAACTCTTCAACATCAATTAGGTGATTGGAAGTTTTCATTCACTACTAGAGAATGGAATGACCTTCTCCTTCACTTCTTACAAAGATCCCGTGCTATGCTATAGAACTTGTCTCCCTCTTAGATGGGAGACACTTAAAAACATCTGCTAAAGGCAAAAATATGGAAGGCTAAAAACAGTACGTGCACTTTAATGGATGGAATCCAATTTGGGGAATAAGGTGACCAAAGTGTGTCTTCTCTCTACTGGATTATTCAGATCTAAGAGGTCAGAAACTGTGTTTTATCTAAACTTTGTATCTTCTCCAGAAAATACCATGGGAGCTCTATACATAGTAGGCAGTTAAAAATTGGTTGGGGAAGGAAGGAAGGAAGGAAGGAAGGAAGGAAGGAAGGAAAGAAGGAAGGAAGGAAGGAAGGGAGAGGAAAGAGAGGGAAGAAAGAAGACATTTTTACTGACATTAATTTTAATCAGACTTCTATGGACCTTCATATTCTTGACTAGTAAATTCTACCAAAATGATAGGAAATTTCATTAGGGACCCTTTGGGGGCTTTGTGAAGAAAAGTGCTAAGAAGCAAGAATCAAGCTATTCCCAGACTCTGCTTTCAGAAGTGTTCACTCAAAGTCATCTCTCTTTGATGGCTCCTTCACCTTGATCAGCTTTCAAATATGTATCCTAGCAATGTCCTGCTACATTCCTAAGTTTCTCTCCTAGTCAGGTAACTAACACACTCAGCTCTGGGACTGCCTTAGGGAGGCAGCTACACTAGAGTGAGGATTGAGCAATCTCCATGCTCTATAGGGGTTTGTGGGAAACAAACTGAGATTCTAGATGGGGAAGCACTTTGAAAAGCTAAAAAATGCCATGCGTATTTAAGAGGTTATTATGATCGTGCATAGGCTGGGTGGGATTGCTATCATTGGAAAGACAGATCCATCAAAATATTACTTATCATCATGCTTTGGTCATTACTATACCATATTAACATATTGGAGATGGGCAAATAGTTGACCCCCCAAACAAGTGGTGAATGTTTTTAATTCAGGAAAATTCTACATTTTGGAACTAAAACGGAGACATGATCAAGCAGATGCTACAGTTGGATACATTAAATATTTCTTTTCCTTTCTTTTCTCTCTTCCATTTCTTTTAATGTGCCTTCAATTAAAAACACCACATAGCTAAAGTTGGCAGGTAAAAGGAAGTTGAATAATTAGGCTTTCACCACTCTCAGACTTCAATCCACCTGAGTGTCTCTGGGAGCACATTAAATGTAAAAAAGAAAAAAGGCAGCCAAGGATTACTCTAGCCCTGGTCTGACATGCATGAAATCTGAGCAAAAGTAAATCACATAATAACTGGGATAGCCTACTGAGCTGCTGCCAGATGTTTAGAGGCACTATTGGTATTCAAAGAAGCAAAGGGAAAGGAGAAAATAGTCAATCCTCCACCTTTTACTTTTCCTTCCTACCTCACATTCCAAAGACCTCTCATTACTTCATATCTCTAACTATCTTTGCAGCTCCCATTGGGTTCCTGAACTCTTCTCTCAGATCCAAATTGAGAGTTCTGAGAAAAAGAGACTAAAATTTCATTTAGAATTAACTAGACATCCCATTTATCTCTACTGATAAATATGTGACTTGTAAGCAATAATAATGTATCCTTTTCAAATGGTAGCGCTGAGAGCACTCATTTAGGAATCTGGAGACCTGGTGTCGCGAAAATGCCCGTCACTGAGAAAGCTCCTGCTATTGTGGAAGGTGATGGATTGCAGCTCTCGGGTCATATTTTTGGGAGGATCCATCACCACTATTTATTTCTCTTCTTAGATTATACTGTACCCGGACATCACAACAGCATAGGACCTGACTGTAGTCCACTTTGCAGGCATTTAAGACAACACAGACATTCTACATGAGATTTACAGAGTCGACAAGTACATTTGGAGAATATACTGGAGTTTGAGCCAAAAGACATGACTTTAAGCCCTGGCCTAGATACTCACTAACTATCTGACCACAGGCAAGTAATCTGACTGTATCAGTTTCCTGTAAAATGGAATTAGTAATTCTTACTCTATCTCACAAGGTTGCTATGATCTTCATAATATATGTATATTATATATACACATATATTCTATTCTATATATATATATATAATCTATAATCTTCAAGTACTATATTATGGTTAACTTTTATTATTTTTCCTCAAAGTATCAACAGCCTGGGATAGATACCATGCCAAGGGAAAAACTTAAACCACCACAACGTTTTGCAACTAGAATTGCCATTTATTCCCCACTCTCCAACACTGAACTGTGACTCTCACCAAAAAAAAAAAAAAAAATGAGTTGGTCTGACAAGGTTATACTAGTACTGAAGACAGTGAAAAGATGGTTCAAATATTCATTTTTTTCCCTAAAACTCATTTTAAGTGAACATGATATTTATTCTTTTTAAAAAAAATTTTAATTTAGTATTTTATTTTTCCACCAATTATGCGTAAATATTTTAAATATTTATTTTCCAAAATTTTGAGTTCCAAATTCTCTCCTTCCTTCCCATCCACCCTCACTGAAAAGGCAAGCAATTTGACATAGGTTAGAATGTGCAGTTATGCAAAACATATTTGTATATAAATACATGATGTTTATTCTTGATAAGGGGCTCCAACTATGCTCTTTTTCTCCCATATCCATTGTAATAGCTATGCCCTCCTTAATGTCTGCTTGATAAATTGTACCTATTCAACAATATTTTAGAGACTGACCTTCTAACAAACTACTTAGAGCTCTCTGTCTAAGGCCCTTCAGCCAATTTTTTTCATCTTAAGATTTTTTTTTAATCTTTCATATAAATAAATGGGAAGGGAATTTATTTGTCTTTGTTATTCCCAAGGCCAATCACAATGACTTGCATATATTTGATAATCAGTGTTGTTTGTCAAAGAGGAAAAGACCAAGACATCAGGGAGGTGATGCCATGACATGAAAATGAATTGGATTTAAGTGAGGGAGGGCTGTTCAAAGTCAGCAGCCTCATTTTCTCCTCCAGAGACATCTGGGTCTCCTGGGAAGATATAGATCAGGACGACTAGAGAAGGTCCTAATTCAGTGAGAGAGCTTGGTCTTTTTAAGCTAAGGTCTTTGACTGGTCTCAGTTTGACTGAGGCTGCACCCATTTAGAGATTAAGGATAGGCTGGCTGGTTGTTGTGCTTCATCTTCAAAGAGGACCAAAATGACATCATCAAGATAAAGTGAAATTTCAATGTGTCTAACTGTGACTGATCAGACCAATATGAGCTCGGAATGCTTTACCATAGGTGGGCACAGATAGTCCATATGAATATTTGGGATGGATATCCCAAATTTGTGCATCCTACGGTTACTTTGTGCTGTCTCAATTCTGCTTTGCTCAAAGAGCACAGCACCCTTTCTGATGTGGGCATGTCATGCTTAGTGGTCCTGTGCCAGTGTCTCCCATGTTGCACAGTCAAATCCAAAGTTCTTGAGAGTGTCCTTGTATTGTTTCTTCTGACCACCATGTGATCACCTGCCCCATGTGAGTTCTACATAAAATAATCTTTTAGGCAAGTGTACATTTTATGTTAGAACAATGTGGTCAGCCCATTGGAGTTGCACTCTCTGAAGTATAGTTTGAATGCTTAGCAGTTCAGCTCAAGCAAAGACTTCAGTGCCTGGTACCTTATCCTGCCAGGTGGTCCTCAGAATCTTCCTAACACAGTTCAAATGGAAGCGATTCAGTTTCCTGGCATAGCGCTAGTAGACTGTCCCTGTTTCGTAGGCATACAACAATGAGGTCAGCACAATGACTCTGTAGACCTTCAGTTTGGTAGTCAGTCTAATACTTCTTCTCTCTCAAACTTTTCTTTGGAGCCTCCCAAACACTGAGCTAACTCTGGCAATGTGTACATCAACCTCATTGTCAATATGTACATCCCTGGAAAGTATACCACCAAGGTAAGTGAACTTATCCACAGCTTTCAAAACGTCTCCATTTGTTGTAACCAATGGTTCTACATATGGATGGTGTGGTAGTGGCTGATGGAGCCCCTGTGTTTTCTTGGTGTTAATTATTAGGCCAAAATTAACACAGGCAGCAGAGAATTGATCCATACTTCGTTGCATCTCAGCTTCAGAGGCTGCATTGAGTGCACAATCATCTGCAAACAGAAAATAATGCACCAACACTCCCTCCACTTTGATCTTGACTTGTAGCCTTTTCAAATTGAAGAGCTTACAATCAGTATGGTAGTTGACCTTGATGCCATGTTCATCCTTATTGAAAGCATGTGTCAACATGGCTGAAAACATCATTCTAAAAAGCATGGGAGCAAGCACACTGCCCTATTTCACGCCATTGTTTACTGGAAAGACACGAGAGCATTAATAAATGAACCAAAGAATGGTCTCTTTTAGTCAAAAGAAATTTACTATCCACCTGGGAGGAGAAGACCCTCAGGTTTTCTCACCAAAATAGAAACAATTGCTGTCTATATTTTCTCAGAATAATCTGACCCAGTGGCCTTGAGCTGGCTCTTATTGTTGACTAATTTAATGAGACAGAGCAATTTGGGTTTAAGGCATGGTCCTTAAGAGAGAAATGCAGTCCATAAACCCTAAGATATCTTGCTAAGTTTCAGTGATTAAAATTTTCATTCTTTTGGCGGAGCACTCACAGGGAAGGGTAGGATTGCCGATGTGGTCAAAGGTAGAGGAAAGAAAGAGGAGAGAAGAGGAGAGGAGAAGGGAGGAGAGGAGTGGAAAAAGGGAAGAAGGAAGAAAGGAAGGAAGGAAGAAAGGAAGGAAGGAAGGAAGGAAGGAAGGAAGGAAGGAAGGAAGGAAGGAAGGAAGGAAGGAAGGAAGGAAGGAGGGAGCTGTGTTACCCAATACATATAACTGGTGAATTAGCCAGTTGTCTCCAGTAGGGCAGCTCGTGCTACTCAAAGGCTGTTGTTCGTGCTTCATTCTCAAAGAGGACTGTGACATCAGGGAGGTGATACCATGACTTGAAAGTAAATTGGATTTAAGTGAGTCAGGGCTGTGCAAGGTCACCAGCCTCACATTCTCCTTCCTGAGCCATCTGGATCCAGAGGCAAGATATGAAACAGGACAACTGGAGATGGTCTGAGTTACAGTGGGAGACATTGGCCTTTTTAAACGTTTTTCTGAGATCTGAAACTGACCATCATTATGTACTGAATGAATGAAGGAAAGAGGTAGGGAATTTAATTCCCTGGGTCTCATTTTCCTCCTCTGTCAAATGGGAATAATAAAGCCTTCCCTGCTGACCTCACAGGCTCCTAAGAGGATAAAAAAATGAATTAATGTATGTGAGGCCACTCACAGAAAAAGCAAAAAGCACATTTCAAATGCAAAGTGCTGTGATGATTGCTGTTTGGTTGAAAAAAAGCAAATTGTTTGAGACTGAAGAGCTTGTTGCTATGATTTTCATTACTATCGCCATCCCATTATATAATTTATGCAAAGTACTTAGAGCTGCTTTGGGAAAAGGGACCGTATTAATCCAAAGTCTTATTATGTCCTCCTTTCTCTCATCTTTCTCTACCGCTTGTTTACTAGGTTGTAAAACTCTAATGGCAAGAACATATTTCCTATATGTGTTTCTGCTGAAATATCAAGCACATTCATATGCACGATAGAAATGACAGATGATAGTCATTAATTCTCTTAACGTGGTTCTTGCTTTCTTCTCCTCAATCATTTTTCCTTCAGAGAATGAATGGCCTCCCACACAAAGACCAATGATTGGTGAACCTCCAAGGGCTGCTCAGTCTCAGCCCACTTTTTAACTGGAAGTTTCTCTAAGGACACAGTTGAAAAATCAATGTGGAAATGAGGGGAGACAGAATTTACTTTCAGTCTTCTGGTTGCTTTTCTCTTCTTGTGTAGCCCAGGTCTTAGACCATTAGAAATGCAATACGAACACTATGAGTATTATGGAAGTGTGTACAGATCTTCTGTCCTTTTATTCCCTCCTTTATTTCTAGTCTCCTGGTTCTGGACAAGAGGAAATACAATGAGGATGAGGATTATTATTGTTTAGTGACTGGTGCTGATTACATATTGTATCTGGCTATAATCTGTAATGGTCCTGTTGAAACCTGGGACTAAAATGGTGGCAGGCATTGTTTTTACATGAAGCATTAAAGTGTTCTTTAGATATGGTTGTTTGGCTACCCTCACCCACCATATACAGAAAACTCTTATAAGTGTGACTCTTGGTTAGTTACATCAGGTCTGTGGTCTGTGGAGGCAGATTTAAAAGACCCCAATTTCATAATAATTCTACCCTTGGAAATGTAAGCATGAAACATATAAATGGTTTGGGATTGTACATCCAGAGAGAGAGACAGACAGAGACAGACAGAGAGACAGAGACAGAGAGAGACAGAGACAGAGAGAGAGAGGGAGAGAGAGAGAACAACTCTGATGATGGACTGAGTAGGTTGGAATCTAAGCTTTACACTAGAGAGGATCACTTCCTCTCATGTGACTCCTAGACCTATCTTCTGTCCTCGTGTCATGAGTAAAGGGACACAGGGAAATAAAAAGAATCACAATTGTTAGTAAGAAATAAGATTGTCAGCCAAATGTACTCTTAACAGGCTAAAAAAGGAGATGATTAGTAACAGGTATCAGTCATCAATTCATTTGAAGTAAGGCAGGGGCAAGGGTAAGAACTACCCATTCCTCCATGTCTTTTTTTTTCCAAGTGGGCTAGTCAACTGAGCAAGCACCAGCCATGAAACAACAATAGTCTTATAACCTACTGCTGATTCTTTTGGCTTTTATTTACTTCTTAAATCTCCTCGGAGGCTTGGGTTTGATAGGTCACTGACACTAATCACTGCTATTGTGTAACTGCTCTATGTGTTGTGGGAAAGTCCTGCCACCTTCTGCCTCTCCATGTATCCCCTCTCCTCCCCCTAAAAAGTTCTTTCTTTTTTTTAAAAAATTATTTATTGATTTTTAGTTCTCAACATTCACTTCCATAAGATTTTGAGTTTTAAATTTTCTCCCCTTCCTCTCCACATCAGTATGCAATCTGATATAGGCTCTGTATACACATTCATATTAAACATATTTTCACATTAGTCATGTTATACAGAAGAATTATAACCAATGGAATGAACCACAAGAAAGAAGAAAGAAAACAAAACAAAAAATAGAGGAAGTAGTATACTTCTATCTGCATTCAGACTCCATAGTTCTTTTTCTGGATGTGGAAAGCATTTTCCATCATGAGTCTTTTGGAATTGTCTTAGATCCTTATATCTATGAGAAGAGCTAAGTCTATCAAAGTTAGTTGTTGCTGTTAATGTGTCCAATGTTCTGGTTCTGTTCACTTCACTCAGAATCAGTTCATGTAAGTCTTTCCAGGTTTTTCTGAAGTCTGCCTGCTCATTATTTCTTATAGCACAATCATATTCCATTACATTCATATACCACAACTTGTTCAGCCATTCCCCAATAAATGAGTATTCCCTCAATGTCTAGTTCTTGGCCACCACAAAAAGAATTGCTATAAATACTTGTACATGTGTGTCACTTTCCCATTTTTAAAATCTCTTTGGGACACAGACCTAAAAGAGGCATTGCTGGGTCAAAGGATATGTACATTTTTACAGCCCTTTGGGAAGAATTCCAAATTGCTCTCCAGAATGGTTAAATCAGTTCACAACTCCACCAACAATGCATTAGTGTCCCAATTTTCCTGTGTCTTCTCCAACATGTATCATATTTTCTGTTTTGTCATGTTAGCCAATCTGACAGGTGTGATCTGGTACCTCAGAGTTGTTTTTATTTGCATTTCTTCAATCA